>JBCNJP010003259.1:0-80545 GCA_039602395.1 Deinandra increscens subsp. villosa | reverse complement strand
TATTGTGTCGTTGTCAGGTTATAGTTTCTGAGTAAATTGCATTGTTACGCTGATGTAATACTGCATTTTTCTCAAGCTATAGTTTCTAAGTAAATTTCATTGTTACACTGATGTAATACTGTATCGTTGTCACATTAAAATTTCTGAGTAAATTTCATTGTTACACTGATGTAATACTGTATCTTTCTCAGGCTATAGTTTTTAAATAAGTTTCATTGTTACACTGATGTAATACCGTACCTTTCTCAGGCTATGGTTTTTAAATATGTTTTATTGTTACACTGATGTAATACTGTATCATTACGAAGTTATGAATTGATTACACAATTGTAATGAGTTTTGTTAGTTTGTACAATGTTTAATTTGGTTACACATATGTAAAATTATTGTTACACATATGTAACCTTCAATCTTTTCTTAAAGAATATACATAAAATTATTGTTACACCTATGTAACAACAGTGACGAAAGTGATGAACTTATGATAAACGCTTTTTTTTTGTTGTAAAGTATGTTGGAAATATTTCTATAACTTGGTCTAGAAATTTGAAATTAAAGGAGAGAGAAAATGATATATATTTTAGGAAAGATGAGATTTAAGAGAAAAATAATTAAAACATTAATTAATAGAATTATGATTTGTTTTTTTATAACCTTCATTAAACCAATACTTTTTACAATCGTGCCCTCCTTTAATCTCAACCTTCAATTTAAATCAATGGTTAGAAAATGATTTTCTAGTTTTATTTTCAAAAATGAATGGTTTTCTATTGATCCCTACCGTATATATAAATATATATATATATATATATATATATATATATATATATATAGGGTAAGGATCATGCGAAAACACTTTTTATTGCGAAAACGCGTAAACACATATTAAAACCTACATAATTTCTTCATACGTTAATGTCTTTTCATAAAATTTGTACCAAAAGTCTTAGAAAGATGTTATCTTTAATTCTGGAAAAATTAGAAAAGAATTAACGTTTCGTGATTTTTTCGTGTGCTGCACATGTGCACCATTATCATTAGTACTGCACAAAGACTAATTATCATGCGAAAAAACACTCCTTGTGTTAAAAACTTATAAAAAAACAGTAAAACATTTATTGTACTAATGATAATGGTACATAGTGCACATGTGCAACATAGAATAAAAAAATTATAAAATGTTATTTTTTTTCTTTAGATCTAAAAATAACACAACTATAAGATTTAGGGTGAAATTTCTTAATAAAAATATTAATGTATACCACACGTATGAGGTTTTTTATTGGTGCGATGCACATGTGCATCATTCAAAACAAATACAAAAAATACGAAAAAATAACAGAAATATAAGATATATGGTGCGACTTAGAATAAAATATATTAACTTATGCTAAAAGTATGAGTTTTTTTTTTGCTACACATGTGCATCACACGAAAAAAACCGAAACGTTAATTTTTTTTTAAATTCCCAGAATTAAAGATAACATAATTCTAAGACTTTTGGTGCAAATTTTTTAAAAAAATGTTAACGTATTAAGAAGTTATAGAGGTTTTAATATGTGTTTACGTGTTTTCGCAATATATATGTGTTTACGCATGATCCTTCCCCTATATATATATATATATATATATATATATATATATATATATATATATATATATATATGCATACCTATAAATAATTATATTATATACTTTGCTTTTTATCAATTAATTATTATAAACCATTAAATCATTTTGTAGGTAAAGTCCGTGGAGGCGCCTCTTACTACTACTGTAAGATCTAAAAACAGTTGTAATCAGCATTCCAATGTAAATACAACGGTAATTAAGTATTATTGCTGATATGATCGATCTCCCATGATCAGCGCATATTTATTAATTAGTTAACTAATTGAATTATACGTAGGACATGAACAATTCCGCGCACAATACATCGCGGAAACAATCTCCTCAATCAAACTCATCTCAAAGGTCGGCCGATAAGGTACGGATTTGAAACAGTTCTGAATTTGAGTTGATCTAGAAGATTCTAGTTTGTCTGGATGAACATACGTCTCTAGTTATAATTCATCCGGATAGTTATAGTTCATCTGGATAGTTAAAGTTCATCAGGAGAGGTAAAGTTCATCAGGTTAGTTAAAGTTCATCAGTATAGTTAGAGTTCATCAGGATAGTTAGAGTTAACCCGGAAGATTCTAGTTCATCTGGATGAACATGCGTCTCTAGTTATAGTTCACCTGGATGGTTATAGTTCATCCAGATTGTTAAAGTTTATCACTATAGGTGAAGTTCATCAGGATAGTTAAAGTTCATCAGGATAGTTAGAGTTGTACTGTTCCGGCTATGATAAGTTTGTACTTCATCCGAATGGTTATCTGGATAGTTAACTAATGTTTAGTCGGTTATGATCGATTTTATTAATTAATTGAATTGTAGGTCTGTTTTGCGACCGTATCACAACACACTCCTCCATCTACAACATCGTCTGGGCAAAAGGAAAGAGTAACTATTTTAATTTACACAATTGTGTACTTCCCTTATAACTAATTGCTATATGATCATTTAATTAAATGTTGAAGCTGTCTTTAGGGAAAAAAGAGACAAATAACAGAAGCAGCTGCAGCCAGTATTGATGGGGCATCACAGCAGGAAGTGGTATTTAATATATATATATATATATATATATATATAATTATGGATTTGACAAATCTCTTTGACGTTATTGTTAATTATATATATATGTTACTAATCAATTTATTATATGGCGTCAATTTAGGAAAAAAATAAGAGACCTACAAAATTAGTAAAACATGCTCCTACTAATAATGATGGCATTCCTGCTGCTGTCGAGCCAGTAATCTCATTAGAGGTATATATAGTAATATATTTGACAATTTATTTATTCAGTTTTTTACTTTAATTAATTAATTGTTAATATATATGCTATAACTAATATTATTATTATGTCACTTCTGATCAGGGGTGCAAAACTATGCAGCTACACTTTGGGGAAAAAAGGAACATCGTGGTAAAGGCTAAATTATTCCCAGCATTAACAGATGAGATGATTTATGGAGTTCCACTACCTTTTAATTGCCGTAGAGTTTCCATTTATGAGGTTTTGAAGGAACATGGATTTTTACCACACCTAGTAGAAGGTATAACAACAATTAAGGAGCTTGCAGAGAAGAAAAGCGGTAACTAAATTATTGCATGGCCGAAGGACCAAATGATCAATGTTGATCATGATAAGATATTAAAATCAAAGGTTTGTTCCATTGATAATACAGTTAAAATACTTGAAGAACGATTAATTGATTTATCCACTTTAATTAATTAATTAACTTTAACTACATATATATATATATATATTTATATATACATATACATCTTATTGGTTTTATTTTTCATGTTTTGTTACTCCAGGTAAATAATGTGAAAAGAGAAGCCGAAGGTACACTACGTAGCATCAAAAATCTTACAAGGAACCAGACTATCCCGACCAAATTATAATTATCATAGAAATTAAAGTTTGATTAGTGTATATGTATGTATAATTAATTATATTATGATTTTAAGGTTTCTCATAGACATATATATGCAGTTTAATTAATTAATTGTATGCCGTTTGATTTATTATAATTAAGAAAAACAAAATTTGATGAATCTATATTTGCTTGATTATATATATATGAAAGAAAAATAATACCAAATGCCACACTTTTTATATTTTAACGTGGTCGTTGCCACCATTTGGCCACGTGTATTGGGACAAAAATTTGATTTTAACTACCCTTTGGCCACTTTTTTTTCAAATATATGTGGTTAAAACACAAATATACGTGACCATATAATACCAAAGGCCACGCTTTTTAACGTGGCCGTTGCCAACCTTTGGCCACGCGTATTGGGACAAAATGTATGATTTCAGCAACCCATTTGGCCATGTTTTTTTTTTCTAACATATGTGGCTAAAACACAAATATACGTGACCATATAATACCAAAGGCCACGCTTTTGATATTTTAACGTGACAGTTGGCCATGCGTATTGGGACAAAATGTATGATTTCAGCAACCCATTTGGCCATGTTTTCTATAACATATGTGGCAAAAACACATATATAAGTGACCATATAATACCAAAGGCCGTGCTTTTGATATTTTAACGTGACCGTTGCCACCCTTTGGCCACGCGTATTGGGACAAATTATATGATTTCAGCAACCCTTTAGCCACGTATTTGTATAAGGTATGAGGCTAAAACACAAATATATGTGACCATATAATACCACAGGCCACGTTAAACAAACACATGTGACCGTTGGGACCCTTTGGCCACGCTTTCCGAAAGAATTGTTTGATTACAACAATAAATATTGGTACCCTTAAGCCACGCTTCTAGGTGGCTTCAGCCACTAATATTCTAACGTGGTCGTATGATACATACGGTGACGGGACCTTGGTGTCGATTGAAATGGAGGGAAAAAAACATGGCCAAAGACCTTTGGTCACGGTTTTTTTCCGTGGCCAAAGGTTATTTTTGACGTAGTGTTAGTTGATTACTATAAATATTTTGTATTAGAATGAACACTTAGTTAACTGAGTCATTCTACACTTTCTGTGTGTGTGTTCTAGAGAGAGAAACCAGAGAGTCTTCATAGTAATCTTCAAGTGATTCAATAAGAAACCTCTTATTTACCTTCTCGTGTACTAGATCGATTGATTCTATCAGCAGTAAGATCATTCCGCGCTCTTACAAGTGGTATCAGAGCAATTCCAGGTTACTCTGCTGATTTGAATTGATCATTTTCGGATTTCTAGTGAGAGAAAGTTGGGTTTTTCTTAAGTTTTCATCAATTTTCATCAGTTTTGAGTGTTTCTGATGTCAAACTTGATTGCAAAACTTTCCTAGTGTGTTTTCGTTTCCTACTGTTACAAATTACAGTTCAAAACGTCTAAAATCTCAAAAATCAGTCGAAAATGTATTGGTACGCCGGTTGAATGTCGTTGTACGCTGGATGAACTGCTGGTACGCTGACTGGTACGTATGTTCATTAGTACGCCTTTTGGTTTGGTCCGGTTCTTGGTACGCTGAAGATAACTGGTACGTTGTTGGTCCGGCGAAGTGCTTGGTACGGAGATCGATATTTTGGTACGCTGACAAAAAAGTGGTGTTCACTAAAACTGACGTAACTTGAGTTCCGTTAAGAGTTACGGGAGCTAATACCAGCCAAAACGACCGTCTCGATGAGATCCACACTTTTACTCGCCTAACGGCTAGTACCCTCCGATTTGACCCCCAAAAACCGTCTCTAAAACCTTCATTTTTGCATCCGAATTTTTGATACCAAAAGTTTATCACAAAATGTCTAATTTTCAAGCATTTGCGGTCATGCAAAACACGATGCAAGCTATGCTTAACTTTGATAACAAAATTGGAACAAGCTGGAAAGTTCCAAGTTGTTGAAATTGGAAGATTATCATAATTAGAAACAAAGATTTTCTGCTTACATTAGCACGAATGATATCGTTTTATGGATTCCAATTCGAAAGCTTTACATGATCAAAGAGATTTTAAAGAATTCACAATTTTGATGCTGCTGAAAAAAAAAATATGAGCTTGAGCAAAAAGTGTATGGTTATCTTACGATGGCTTTACCTACTAAATTGTTACATCAATTCATCACTTGCAAGAAAAGTAAACAATTATGGGATGCGTTATCAGCTAGATGTGAAGGCAATGATCAATACAAAAAGAGTAGACGAAAAGTGCTGAATAAAGAATTTGAAAACTTTCAACACTATGATAAAGAAAAAATCACTGCTCTTGTATCCAGATTGTCACACCTAATTAGTATATTAAAAGTGGTTAACATTGAGAAGACTGAGGAGGAATTGAAAGAGAAACTATCACTACGTCAAAAAGTGGCTTTGGCCACAGTTTTTATTTAAACGCATAGCCACTGTTTTGTAAAAAAAAAACGTGGCCAAAGGTAAGAAATACTAGTTTTAGCCACACATATTTTGTACCCGTGGCCAAATATATAGCCTTTGGACCCTTTTAGCCACGTATTTTTTTGTTTATGTGACAACAACAATCAGGTGTAGTGGCTTTAGCCACTGTTTTACAAAAACTTGTGGCCCTTATTTGTCGCGCTTAATAAAGAGTGGCGAAATGCACCAAACGGCCACGGAATTTTTATGATTTTTAATTTGTGTGACCAAAAAGGAATGTATGGTCACGTTTAAATAATGTTGTGTGACGGAAGAGTAGATTTTATTACTTAGTAAAATAAAAAACAAAACTATTAATTATATATTATGCGTGGCTAAATGTGAGCAATGGCCACGCTTTTTACTTAGTTATGTGGCTAAAAACTAGTACATATGGTCACTGCTATTAGGTTGTGTGACTAAATAGTAGGTTGTGAGTGACAAAAATCTATTACATATGGCCACATATATTAACCGTGACTAAATGGTAGCCAATTTTAATTAGTTAATTATCTGTGGCGACGGCGGATATACATCATTACTAGAGGTCAAATCTTTATCTACCACCTCGAGTTTCGGATATAAATCATATCATTAGTTAATTAATTGTCGATCATCACCATATACGCCATTAGCTCTCTCAGCTCTCTGTTTTTTGGTTTATCACCATTCTCTGAAAAATGTGGCATTTGCGTCCTCTGAATGTGGACGATAGCCCCGAATAAGGTGAGTAATCATCTAAATGACTGAAATTCAAATGCTTTAATGTGGAATTCGCGTCTCTGATTTGGTTATTTTTCTTGAACAGGGGAAGAAGATTTTAGTCTGTTTACTTTGGTGATCTATCACCTAGGGTATTTTGCGAGCCTTAATGGTCGGATACAATACATCGATGGGAGGGTTCGCTACTTCGACGAGGTGGACATTAACTCCTTCTCGTTCGATGACCTAGGTCAAATGGTGTCTGAACTAGGTTATGACTTGAACGATTTCGACCCCTACCTGAGGATCCCAGGGTTGTCTCTGGATTTTGGACTGGTTCCATTCACTGATGATCCGAGGGATGTTAGGGCCTTGGCCCTGCACGTCATGGACGAGGAGGTCATGTCACACCCCCAAATTAACCACTAACGAAGTTTATACCGTTAAGGGCGTGAGCAAACCAGGACCACAACCATTAATTACAAATACTAAACGAATCAGAGTAAAGTCCAAACATTCATCATAAAACAGTTTAAAAGTTTACAGCGGAAAGAAAAACATGAGTATCTTAGTACTAACCACGTGCTTAAATTACAAAACATAAATTGTTGTTAAATTCCCAAATTTAAGTTCAAAATGAAACAAGTAACTTCGGGTGCCATCCCAACCTCCGGTGGATACTCCTCAGCGATTTGCAAAAGTGGAAACCACACAAGTGTCAACCTAACGGTTGGTGAGTTCACAGTGGGCATGTCATGCAGCGGCCCGGTCTCATAATCGTATGTTTTCAAAATAGTTTTGCAAAACAATGCCAAGTGTTGAATTATCGAATATTCACTAGTTAAGTAAAGATTAAAGCGGTCAACCGATATCGCGGGTAGCTAATCCGGTTTCCATGCACTAAGGAAGTTCGTACCAAAGTTGACGTAACAGAGTTCGGCATTTGCCGATGGTTTGTGCCTCCAGTTGTGTTCCTCATGGGACCCACAACTAAAATAGGCTGATATTGAACTCCGTTCGGCCTCCAACCGGTTAGCTACACATTTGTGTACCGCGGAGCAGGGTTTGTCAAACCCTCAGTAGATCTACCCAACATTCCCTCGCTTTGCAAATTAATGGTACTACATTGTTGAGGACTTTTAAGTTTTAAGGCATCCTTAGAAATCATGTGATATCATTTGGTTTAGACTTTAACCTACACTAGTCATATTAAAACCGTTTATTCTGGATTTCATTTGAAATCCTAAAAAGAGTTTAAGTATAAATAGTTGGTTGCGGATTTCATTTGAAACCCCAAGGATGGACAGTTGCAAGTGCATTCCATGGAACACTCCAACTTCCATAACAGATATCCCATTTGGCAATACCTCAAAATGTCAGCGTTGTTTTTCCGTTAAGTAAATTCGTTGTGACCCAAACGGGCTTAAAATTAAAGGATTAGTGAAACTCACCTTAGGTTGCACAGCTTACACTTCAAATAATCCAATTATGGTTGCTAACGAAGACCTAATAATCACATTAAGGTCTTAGGTGTTAGGTTGTGTCTAAACTTTAACTACGTCACTATGGCCCATAACATAGCACGTTGGAACTACGACTCGACATACCGACACACGACACCGATGGTTGATCATAAACAAGGGTTCACATTACTCAGAAATCAAAGCATGTTTCATTATTGCATAATCATGTTAGTCATGGCATAACATTCAAATAAGTTGCACAAGTTTGGGTTTTGGTCTGGCCATAGTTTCGCTACACAGTTTCGCCATGTGCACGGGCAGCACTTTCGCTAGGGTATACCCGATGACACAATTTCGCTGGCTAGATACGCCCGAAACTGGTTTGAATTTTCGTTCATATAAGGCACAGTTTCGCTAGATAGTTTCGCTCAAAACTGATGGCACAGTTTCGCTATCTAGTTTCGCTCGAAACTGATTTGAACTTCGTTCAGGAGTCTATGGTTATTTCGCTCGGTAGTTTCGTTCAAGCAATACACTTAGTTTCACAGGAGACACTATAGTTTCGCTGTATAGTGTCGCTGGATGAATATTCAAACAGTTTGCGAAACTACAGTTTCGCCTAACGAATCTGTTAGTTTCGCTGGTCGCAGAAAACTCGTAAATCAGTCCAAAAATCAATCTAACAGCTTCCATACTTCATATAATTCAATATCTAGCATGCATAAACATTTACCAACACTAAACAAGCAAATTTAACACCTTAAACATGGATTTTCACCATCAAATCTCCAAGAACACTTTTAAGCACAAAGTTAACCTAACTAACATGGATCTTCATTATGGCCGGTTTTTACACGTAAAGTTGCTGACTTTAGGCTACATCTAACATTCCTAAGCATCATATCAGAAGCATACACGATTCCATGAAGGTTTGGTCATGCTTTTTAAGAAAACACATAGAAAATGCAAGAAAAATGGTTTTGGGGACTCACGGTTTGATCTAGGATCCGAATGGGTGAGTTCACCAGCTGAGATGACGGTGGCTCATGGTGATTCTTGGCTGACCAGAAATGGTTCACGAGAGAGAGAGGGGGAGTGGGAGTGTGTGTGTGTGTGTGTGTGTGTGTGTTTTGTGTGATGGAGCATGCAAATGAGGATTTAGGGTTTATTTCCCTTAAATACTTAGCTTCCTTTGGGCTTATCATTGGGATTTGGGCCCCCAATGTCAGCAAGTGATTAGCCCATGATTAACATGAATGCATACACTCTAATTACTTTATTAATCACATAAATACATATTTAAGCAATTTGTCATGCTAATAATAATAAATACGTAAATACACAATTAAGCAATTTGTCACATAATTCAACAAGTAACAAATAGTCATGCTTTTGATAATAATCATGCATTTAAATCACGTTGCACATAATTCCACATAGTGGTAATAAATAAATAAATAAACACATGTGCACGGGTTTGGTGATCAACCAAAGGTCGTGGACGTATTCGGCCTAGTTAAGCATTAGTTACCTAGTTAATACTTATAACGTAACTAACGGGGATTGTCTAACGAAAGTTAACCTTGGAATTCTCGGATGTCACATCATCCCCTTGTAAATGGAATTTTCGTCCCGAAAATTACTCTTGCGTCGTAGCGTTCGCAGCTTCGGCTGTCGTTGTTGCAGTCGTTGCTGGGAAAGAAAGCAAAAGTTTTAGGGTCGCCACATCCTCCTCCTGTTAAAGGAATTTTGGTCCCCAAAATTAAATCATACCTTGAGTTTCCGTGGACGTTTGCTCGAACAACTGAGGATACTTTTTCTTCATTTGATCCTCTCGTTCCCACGTATATTCAGGTCCACGCCTTGAGTTCCATCGAACCTTGACGATCGGAATCTTGCTACGTTTGAGGGCTTTCTCCTCGCGTCCCATGATTTCTACTGGTTGCTCAATAAATCTCAAATGTTCGTCAATTTCCAATTCCTCCAAGGGAATTATTTCAGTGTCTTCAGCCAGACATTTGTTCAGGTTCGAGATGTGAAACACATTGTGAACTCCATCGAGTTTGGCAGGGAGTTGTAATCGGTAGGCCACCGGGCCTACTTTCCCAATGATTTCAAATGGACCGATATAGCGAGGATTCAACTTCCCATGCTTTCCGAAGCGTATCACTCCTTTCCAGGGAGATACCTTCAATAGTACCTTGTCGCCTACCTCGAACTTTAAAGGTTTACGGCGTTTGTCGGCATAGCTCTTTTGTCTGTCCAGGCTGCGGCTATCCGATTTCTGATTTGAATAATTCGTTCCGTTGTATCATGAATGATTTCCGGTCCGGTGAGTCCTTTCTCACCCGATTCGGCCCAACACACGGGCGATCTACATTTTCTGCCATAAAGAGCTTCAAAAGGTGTTGCACCGATGCTCGTATGATAACTGTTGTTGTAGGAGAACTCCACCAACGGAAGGTGAGCCTCCCAGTCTTTTCCGAAGTCGAGAACGCAAGCTCGGAGCATGTCTTCCAAAGTCTGAATAGTTCGTTCCGTCTGACCATCGGTCTGCGGGTGATAAGCTGTACTCATATCCAGTCTGGTTCCCAGTGCGTCTTGCATAGATTGCCACAGTCGGGAAGTAAATCAAGGATCTCGGTCGGAGATAATGGTCTTAGGCACCCCATGAAGTGCCACAATTCGGTCAATATACAGCTTCGTTAACTTATCCATATTGTCACTTCCCCTCATTGGAATAAAGTGTGCAGATTTGGTTAGTCGATCAATGATAACCCAAATCGCATC
Organism: Deinandra increscens subsp. villosa; assembly: GCA_039602395.1. Lineage (NCBI taxonomy): Eukaryota > Viridiplantae > Streptophyta > Magnoliopsida > Asterales > Asteraceae > Deinandra > Deinandra increscens. The sequence continues at coordinate 69,591 of JBCNJP010003259.1, read as the reverse complement.
CGGTCGATTCGATCGATGAGGTAGTCCCTTTACGAAATCCATGGAGATATCCTCCCATTTCCATTCTGGGATCTTTGGTTGCTGCAATAATCCAGAAGGCTTTTGGTACTCGATCTTAACTCTTGAGCATGTTAAACACTTAGCCACATATCGCGCAATGTCGGCTTTCATATTCGGCCACCAATACAAGTTCTTCAAATCTTGGTACATTTTGTCCGATCCAGGATGCACCGAATACCTTGATTTGTGAGCCTCGTCCATCACGAGCTCACGGAGATTCCCAAGTAAAGGAATCCAAATTCTGTCATTGTAATATCTGAGTCCGTCGGACTTAATTTCAGAGTTACCATCCACCCATCGCAGTGCTTCAGCTGCGAAGTTTTCTTCTTTTAAAGCTTCTCGTTGGGCATCGCAGATTCAATCCGGCAGTCCTGTGTGAATGGTAAGTTGCAGCGCTCGTACTCGTCGAGGCTTTTCGTACTCTTTTCGGCTTAAGGCATCAGCCACAACATTGGTTTTTCCCGGGTGATACTTAATCGCTAAGTCATAATCATTTAGTAGCTCGACCCACCTTCGTTGTCGCATGTTGAGGTCCTTTTGTTCAAAGATGTGTTGTAAGCTTTTGTGGTCGGGAAATATCGTGCACTTTGTTCCGTAGAGGTAATGTCTCCAAATCTTGAGTGCAAATATAACGGCTCCTAATTCCAAATCATGTGTTGTATAATTCTTCTCAGTAACCTTCAGTTGCCTGGACCCGTAGGCAATCACTTTGTCTCATTGCATCAACATGCAACCGAGTCCTTGAGTGGATGCATCGCAGTAAACCACGAAGTCGTCTACCCCTTCGGGCAACGAGAGAATCGGAGCTGAACATAACATGTCCTTAAGAGTTTGAAACGCGTGTTCTTCTTTTTCACCTTATCTATATTGCGCTCCTTTGTGCGTTAAAGCTGTTAAGGGTTAAGCCAATTGCGAGAAACCCTTGATGAATCTTCGATAATATCCGGCAAGTCCCAAAACTGTCGGATTTCGGTCGGCGCTCTCGGAGTAGACCAATTCTTGATAGCTTCCACTTTAGCTGGGTCGACATGAATTCCATTCTGATTAATAATGTGTCCAAGAAACTGGACTTCGCGAATCCAAAAATCGCACTTTGAAAACTTGGCGTAAAGCTGTTTCTTACGGAGTAATTCCAAGATAAGTCGCAGGTGACTCTCGTGTTCTTCCTTTGTCTTGGAGTAGATTAAAATATCGTCAATGAAAACTATCACAAACTGATCGAGGTACGGCTTGCACACCCGATTCATCAGATCCATAAACACTGCAGGCGCATTAGTTAGCCCAAATGGCATAACTAAAAACTCGTAATGACCATACCGAGTTCTGAAAGCAGTCTTGGGGACATCCTCATCACGAACACGAAGTTGGTGATATCCAGACCGTAGATCAATCTTTGAATAGTAGCTCGAACCTTGCAGTTGGTCGAAAAGATCGTCGATTCAAGGAAGTGGATACCGATTCTTGATCGTAACCTTGTTAAGCTCTCGGTAGTCGATACACATTCGGAACGTTCCATCTTTCTTCTTAACAAACAATACCGGTGCTCCCCATGGAGACGAACTTGGACGAATAAATCCTTTGTCAAGTAACTCTTGAAGTTGTGCGGAGAGTTCGTTGAGTTCGCTTACCGCCAAACGGTACGGTGCGCGTGCAATCGGAGCCGCTCCGGGAGCTAAGTCGATTCCAAACTCGACTTGTCGAAATGGAGGCAAACCAGGCAAATCATCAGGAAATACATCTTGGAAGTCGCGGACTATCGAGTAGTCGTTGATTCTGCGCTCGTGAAGTGTCGTGTCGGTGACGTTTGCAAGGATCGCGAAGTGTCCTTTACGAAGGCACTTTTTAGCTTTAAGAAACGAAATAATACCGGTGACTGTTCCACCTTTTTCACCTTGAACTGCTAACACTTCACCTTCTTTGAGTGGAATACGAATCACTTTTTCTTGACATAAAATTTCAGCTCGGTTTTCAGATAACCAATCCATTCCTATTATGACATCAAAACTACCAATCGGGAAAGGCATAAGATCGATTCCTAACGTATGGCCAGCTAGTTCTAACTTACAGTCCTTGACTATCTGAGTTGTATCATGAAGTTTACCATTCGCTAACTCTACCACATATTAGCATCTAAGTCAATCGGTTTAGCATTTATTAGTCTAGCAAACTTAGTGGATATAAAACTTCTTTCAGCACCAGAATCAAACAATACAGTAGCGAAGTAACCATTAAGCATAAATTTACCGTTAATCACGTTGGCGTCGTTGCGAGCTTCTCCTTGACCCATAACGAAGGCACGACCTCTACCATTCCCACCATTACCGTTTCCACCATTACCATTCCCACCGTTACCATTTCCGTTGCCCGGGTTTCCACCGTTGCCATTGTTACCATTCCCTTGTCTGCGCAGTTGCGGGGAATCTTTCCTCATATGGCCTTGCGCACCACATTCATAACAGCCACGGGCTCCACCATTGTTGTTGTTCTGATTGTTTCCTTGCCCGTTGCGGTTGTTTCCGTTTCCCCTGTTGTTGTTATTTCCTCCTTGGTTCTGACCGTTGTTGTTTAACCTTTGTAAGTTGGTCCAGCAGTTGTTGGCCTCATGCCCCGGTTTCCCACATCTTCCACACTCCAGACCTTTGCTACACATACTATTGTGGTGTTTCCCGCACTTGTTACAAAACGGGGCTTTACCCTTGTAGTTTCCATTCCCGCCTTGGCGATTGTTACTTCCACTGTTGCTGCCATTGCTGAAATTGGACCTTGTGTTGTCAGGTCGCTTCTTCTGATATTGGGAGTTAGAGGATCTCCCAGATTGATTCCCAACAGTTTGATTGTTCACAGACGTTGCTGGAGCTTCTTCTTTAGTCTTACGCTTGCCACTTAGGGCAGTCTTCACAGTGGTCTTTGCGGGTAGAGTACCCCTCTCGATTTCCCGATCGGTTAACTTATGAGCCAAACGGATGGCTTGCTTCACGGTTGTTGGATTGCTAGCTGTCACCAAGCTCTTGATTTGGGGTGCGAGACCCTCCAGATAACGCTCAACGCGTTTAAATTCAGCATCAACCATTGTTGGGCATAGTACCGCGTACTCGTGGTAACGCGCAGTGTATTCCTCAATTTCCGACCCAGACATCTTGGAGTTCAAAAACTCTCCTTCCAGTTTCTTGACTTGATCTCGAGGGTAATACTCCTCCATAACCAGTTCTTTAAACGCTTCCCATTCCATGTTATTAGCCGCATCTACCCCAATCATCTGAATTTCGGCATTCCACCAGGAGAGAGCAGCTCCCTCGAAGGTGCCAGTCGCATATTTCACTTTGTTCTCAGCAGGGCAGTTGCACATAGAGAAGACCTTCTCAGACTTCTCGATCCACCTGAGGAGTCCTACCGCTCCTTCCTCGCCGGAAAACGTCATCGGCTTGCAGTCCATGAAGGACTTAAACGTGCAGTGATGGAAGTTTCCTGATGCATAAATAGTTCGGGTTTTAAGTTGAAACAAGTCAAAATATAATCGCTTTGTGCCTTAGCCGGCATAATAATTACCCTGCGCGGCGAATGTAGCTTGGACGGCTGCTACTGCGGCTTGCACGTGTTCGTTTATCATGGCTTGCAGTTGTGCAGGTGTCAGGTTAATGTTGTTCCTTCCGTGTCCTCTTCCAGGCATTTTCTGGACAGTTAAAGTAGCCAGTGTTCAGTCACAGTTATACTCTATACATATCCCATAATATGTATAATTTCCCGTTATCCCACTATTAGTCCAGAAAAATTTTCGTGCAAAATTGAGGCGTCGTCGGAGAATGTCGTAAGTCGTAAGTACTATCGTCGAAAGTCGGCTTTCCCATAAAAGTCACCGTCGGCGTAGTCATCGTAGTAGAAATCAGGACGTAGCGTGTAGCATTGTTTCGTTGTCGCTTTCCCCCGGAATAGTGTGCGTATTAGCGTTCGCATTTCGTATTCGTGTGTGCAAATTTTCCTAAGGTTTTCCGTTAGACTACTTAGACACGATCTATATATACATTTATATATATATATATATATATATATATATATATATATATATATACATATGAAGTATTTACTTACACAGCAGAGTGAGTATCCCAGGTTGGCACGTAAAAATTTTGTTTTGGGAATTTGTTTGTTCGTTTGTAACTAAGGTTTCAAGTTGCAGTTTCCAAATCGTTTTTCAAAAATGATTCCAGTTCTCTGCAACTTATGGCTCTGATACCAATCTGTCACACCCCCAAATTAACCACTAACGGAGTTTATACCGTCAAGGGGCGTGAGCAAACCAGGACCACAACCATTAATTACAAATACTAAACGAATCAGAGTAAAGTCCAAACATTCATCATAAAACAGTTTAAAAGTTTACAGCGGAAAGAAAAACATGAGTATCTTAGCACTAACCACGTGCTTAAATTACAAAACATAAATTGTTGTTAAATTCCCAAATTTAAGTTCAAAATGAAACAAGTAACTTCGGGTGCCATCCCAACCTCCGGTGGATACTCCTCAGCGATCTGCAAAAGTGGAAACCACACAAGTGTCAACCTAACGGTTGGTGAGTTCACAGTGGGCATGTCATGCAGCGGCCCGGTCTCATAATCGTATGTTTTCAAAATAGTTTTGCAAAACAATGCCAAGTGTTGAATTATCGAATATTCACTAGTTAAGTAAAGATTAAAGCGGTCAACCGATATCGCGGGTAGCTAATCCGGTTTCCATGCACTAAGGAAGTTCGTACCAAAGCTGACGTAACAGAGTTCGGCATTTGCCGATGGTTTGTGCCTCCAGTTGTGTTCCTCATGGGACCCACAACTAAAATAGACTGATATTGAACTCCGTTCGGCCTCCAACCGGTTGGCTACACATTTGTGTACCGCGGAGCAGGGTTTGTCAAACCCTCAGTAGATCTACCCAACATCCCCTCGCTTTGCAAATTAATGGTACTACATTGTTGAGGACTTTTGAGTTTTAAGGCATCCTTAGAAATCATGTGATATCATTTTGTAAGGATCAATTTAAACCCTCACGCGATATCTAGACTAGTGAAACCGTGCGAAATCCGGTTTAACTAGTTGATTCAAGAAACAATGAAAGATGATAATAATCGAAAAGTACTAAAAGCAAGAAGTAGTAAACACAAACCAATTCGAAGAAAACACTTAGATTGATCACTGATTGCTTGCTACACCTTGATCGAAATTCTTGGAGAATTTCGATGACACCACCAGTTCAACACACACAAAAACTAGCAACCCTAACTAGTTGATATGAGGTTCTATATATAGTTGAGATTAACTTGGTAACCAAGTCAATCTCCTAAATGAATTTCGAAAACCCTTAGGCCCACTCTATACAAACCGGACCTAAACCCACACACATGTTAACCCAATTACATATTCAAACTAGTCCAAAAAATACTAAACAAGCCCAAAACTATCTAATGCAAAAGCCTCAATTTTCAGGTCTCTACAATCTTCCCCTAGGCTTTAGCATTAGACTGACTTCACATCCTGAACTTCTTTGACAAATTCACAGTTGCTGGATCATACCATAGCTCCTTGGCTACAATCTCAGCTACTGCCCGAGTGTAACACTTTGCATATTCTTCAGTGTCTGGGTTACACTCAATCTGATGTTTAGCTAAGACCAGGATGTCTTTCTTGTGGAACCGCATCAGATCATGAACTTCCATAACATTAATGGTCTGTGACCTGCAGAGAATCTTTGCTTCACCAAAATAATAACTATATGCCCAGGTCTGGAAATCATGCAGGCAGTCTTCAGGATGTCTCATAGGAAGAGGTATTGTCTTTGTCTTGTCTGTAGGTGGATACAAGACATTGGTGAATTTCTTGAGCTTTTCATCCTCCTTCCCTGGGATACTTTTCTTACCATCCCACTTGAAAACACTCCTGTATTTCTTCACATATGACTTTTTGTGAGGAAACTCCTCAAACCTCTTGAACTTGCTCCTCACAGCCTTTTCCAGTTTCTTATAGAAGTATGTAGCTTGATCATTGTTGGATGGATTTGAAAATGGAGCCTGATATAACATAGTCAAATCCACATTCGTCCAGGAGTAGAATTGAGTCCAGCTTTTGTAATACTCTAATGGATACTGACCCCTTCTTCTTACTACAAACATGTTCTTTTCACCATCAAACATCCATGTCTTCACTGGTGCAGTAATGCCTTGTTTATCATGGTAGTGTTCTCCCAGCTGGATTAAATACCTCTCAGGTGGATAGGCAAATGTTTGTGACTCCCAACCTCCATCAAAGTCAGAAGCGGGAACAGTCATATAATCTCTATCTCTGGTATCTTTGTCTTCACTTGAGGCTTCTGGCAATACTGGTTGTGTGTCTTCAGGAATTTCAGCTTCAAAATCAAATACTGGTGATTGTGAGGAATCACCTGCACCTGATCCTCTTTCAACTCTATCTCCTTGTCTTGATTTTTCTGAATTCAGCTGCCTGATCAGCTTGTGAAGTTCTCTAAATTGCCTTGAGAATTCTCTGTTTACCTTCTTTTGATTCTCCAATTCAGTATTGTGAACCTTCTGAATATCAATCAAATCAACAATAATCTCACTTTGAGTTTCATTTTGGGCCTTCAACTCTGCTATCTCATCTCTGAGTTCCTTCTCTAATCTGAACTCCGGGGTTTCTACTGCCTTCCCCTTATCTTGGGCTGTGGGCTGAGAAGAAGACGGACCAGCACTGGAACTTGTGACTGGTGGCACATAAGAATTCAGTCTTCTTCTCCTTGGGTCACTGGGGCCTTCTGTGTGGTGTGGTGTAGCACCTGACTCAGTCTCAGTCTCATCAGTCTCATCAGTCTCATCAATTGTAACAGAAGCAGCGAGGGGAGGATCCTCTGTGGCTTTCCGTTTTCTGATCAATGGAGTCTCTGTTGTCTCGGTCTCAACTTCCTCAATGTCAACATCATCCAGATATGTATCATAGTTTATCGACTCGTCACCTTCAAAATTAAGTGCTCCAATCCGCACATCATTCAAATCAAACTCTTCCCAATCTGAATCATCTGGAAGATCAACCACTTTCTGCTGAGGAGGAGTCATATTATGTTCTTCATCAACAGTTGCATTTCGGTTAACAGGAACCTCCTCTCTCACTATCTCTGCAAACTCACCAAATTTTTCCCCGAATGGCATCTGATCTGACAATTTCTTCTTCGGGTTAATCATAGGAAACACTTCAATACCCATTGGCTTTGTGTCATGGGTGTTATTGGTCTTCCTCAGGTTTGGGTATCTTGAATCCAGAAAGGACTGGATAAACCTGGGAACTGCAGCAAACTTCTTATCTCTTGACACAACAACCTTCACATCTTCAATAATCATTCTAGACCAGTTTAACCGAACCCCTCTGATTAGGGACACCATTGCATGGATGTGCACTTGGTTCAGCTGATCTGTAGAGCTCTTCTTTGCAATGACACATTTTTGCAAATAATGTGCCAGCATTCTCCAGTACGGCGGAATGAGAGCTTTCATAGTGGGAGGAGAAACTGTGATGTATCCCATTTCCTTCAAACACTGGGAAACCATCTCTTTGTTAAGCAAAGTCGAATCTGCAGCTACATCTTTCAATCTGAGTGCCTGTCTGAAATTCTCCTCAGTTAAGATCACCTCTGTATTCTGAATCTTAGAAATAATCTTCTTTCCATCTTCAGACACTTCTGCTGTCTTCCAGAATTCTTGCATCATTCGTTTGCAAATCACCGGGTTTGTCGTGAGAGCAAACAGTAAACAGCATTTCTTGAGACCAACAATCATTGATAGATCTTTTCTTTGTATTCAGCAGGTGGATCCAGCAAATAGGCTACCTGATTGTGATCCTTCACAAACTCCAAATCCCTGCGCACACAAACTCAGATAAACAGCCAAAACACACAAAACATTCATTAGTTTAGGGATTTCTCGAAAATCGGATAGCATAACGGCTTAAAAATGAATGAAAACCATCAAAAAATATCATCAGGTACCTTTCCGATCGAAAAACAGGGTTTTCGATCGGAAAGCATCCGTCCGATCGGAAAGGTCCAAGGTTACCGAGCATACTGGTCGAAAAGTGTTGAGTTGGATCGAGAAGCTTAAGCCCCTAATCGAAAAGTGTTACTCTCGATCGAGAAGCCGGAGCTTCTGATCAAAGAGTCTAAAGGCTGATCGAAAAGCACAAGGGCTGATCGAAGAGCATGATGGCTGATCGAAAAGCCATCGATCGAGAAGCATCAGGGCTGATCAAAAAGCACGAGGGGCTGATCGAAAAGTCCCTGATGCGATCGAAAAGTATCGTCTTCTTCATCTATACATGCAACTCAATCGAAAAGCCCACACATGCGTGTTTTAAACATGATTTCACTTAAATGCATCTCCCAAACCTTCCTCTATTCATTCCCGACCACAAATTTCATAAATAACACAACTTACTCAAGCCGATCAATCGGAGGACGAGCTGCACGCTTCAATCGAGGCGCCATGACACGAATCTAAGCACAGGGGAGTGTTCAGATGTGGATTCCGACTAGAGAGAGGGTGCCGGATGGTGGCTGCGGTGGTAGTCGGCGGTGAATCGGAAAAGGCAGTGGCGGCGGGGCTGTGACGGAATGGGGGAGCTGTGGAGGTCGGATGATGATGTGGATGGTGGTGGTTGAGTCGCGGTGTGATGGCGACGGTGGTGGTGGTTGTCGACGGTGGCGGCAGTAGGTGGTAGTGGTGAATGGCGGAGGTGGTTGGGTTGCTTAGGGTTTAGAGAGAGGATGAGGGAGACGGTTGAATGAGGAGTCACCGTCCCCTCTCTCCTCTTGTGTTTTAAAAAATTTCACTTTTGCCCTCTTGTTTTGAACATGAGCAAAAATAACCCCACACTTTAAACAATTTTTTTTCTCACATAAACAAAGTTATAAAAATTTAAAATTGACAACCAAACCTTCAAAATTACTTTTGATTATTTAGAAAACTTCCCCTGAAATCAAGCCCGAGAGATTTAATATCTGGCAAGTTTTACTAAAAAATTAAAACAAACCACACAAAATTAGAAGTTAAGATGCAAAAAAAAAAATAATCACAAAAAAAACTTAACAACCTGGATTTTGAATGAAAAGGCGTTGATAGGGATCATACCAGATTGTCTGTGACTGAGGAACCCTTTTCAGCTTCGGTTACTTCACGTGTTCGGGCGATTGCCGGTATTTTGGTCCAATCTTTAAACTCATGCTGCTTTCGCTTACTCAAGCAGTTTCATCACATTATTTATATTTTAAGGTTTATTAATTATGAAAATCTATCCAGTTCACACACATAAGTCCTAGGTATAGTTTGTACAATCTATCAAGCACATCTGGTTTCCGTACAACATTTTTTTCACGACACCTTTCCTTAAGCCCAACATCATGCTCCAGACTGGGTTGAGAAGAGAAAGAATAGATCACGGAGGTTTTGTTGGATAATATACAAAGTCAACTTAAATTTTGAAGCATTTTAACAATGTTCTCATCAGTGACAGAGGCTCAGGGTTTTGGACACTAGAGGGTCTCTTTTGATTGTGCACATTGGCATCTTTTTGGTTTATCATATATATACAATGTGATCTAAAACGTACGTAGATCAGGGTGGTTCCAGGTCTCCGCTTTCGCAGAACAGAGGAGTCCTGACTCACGTACAACATTCCCAGGTCATTGCTTACGCAAAGCAGAGGGAATGGGATTTTTTAGCATGACGTCAAAACTCAGAATCGGGCGTGTGTCTCAGGATTCCTTATATGCAGTCAAATAGAGATTGTACTAACCTAAGTGTGTGATCCCTTTCTAGCATCATACGTTATCTTCAAGTGTTGTGATAAAACATACATTTTGATTGATTGTCAGCAGAGCCTACCAAGCACATCGACCATGAATCACTGCTTTTCACTTCCACCTTACACGTGTCAGTCAGCAAACACCTGGAAATTTATATCACGTCCCTCCTGGTCACCCAAAACCAGAAAAAAATTTAAAAGCACACTTTAGAGAAAGTACTTGACATTTTCTTATATCTTCCCCTTGCTTTTAGATTTTTTTTTTAAATAACTAAAAAAGGACACTATTTTTGTATTTTTTTAATTTTTTTTTTAATTATTATTTTTTTATTTTATTTTATTTTATTTTATTTTATTATTTTTTTTAAATAAATACATGAAAGAAACAAGTAAATACAAAAACAATGATAAAGTTGCCAGACTACTCATCAAAGGCTAGCATCCGGAGGTCCTTGAGACACATTTCAAAATTTGCACTTGGAAGGGGTTTCGTGAACATGTCCGCCACATTGTCATCCGATGCCACCCTCTCCAAATGAATGAGCCGTCGGTCATAGCAATCCCGAATGAAGTGCGTTTTGATGTCTATGTGTTTGGTTTTAGAGTGCTGCACGGGATTTTTCACAATTTGCAAAGCAGCATTATTGTCACAATAAATGGGAGTATCGAAAAAATTCAAACCGTAATCTCCCAGCTGATGCTGCAACCAAACCACCTGAGAGCAACAGGCAGATGCAGCACCATACTCTGCCTCGGCTATCGACTGGGACACCGTGTGTTGTTTCTTACTCTGCCAAGACACCAGCCTGTCACCTAAAAATTGAGCTCCAGCAGACGTGGATTTCCTGTCAAGCTCATTGCCACCATAGTCACTGTCAGAAAAAGCATACAAGTTAAATCCAGACTCTATAGGGTACCAGAGGCCTAGTGGTTAACACATACTCCCGCTTTATCGGCACAAACTGGTCATACACTGAGTTTACCTCAGGATAGGGAATAAGATCATTTTTATGATGTGACCTGTTCACCTGCACGTTCTGCACATTCTTAATATCACAATCATGCACATTAGGATTTACCTTCACATTTTCACACACAGAAGCATTCAAACTCAAACCAATATCAGATGCATGCAAATCAGAATTAATAGGTTTGGAACCAGCAACCCGTGGTTCCTTACCTTTTCTCAAAATTTTCACATGTCTTAGGGGTTTAGTAACTTTATCATCACAAACACCAAATTTAAAATTGTCACTCAAAGTGGTTTTCTCAAAGACATCAGACTCAGCAAATTTAAGTTTGGAACCATCAGTAAAAAACCCATTTTTATTCCAATCAAATTTATCAAAAGACTCTTGACTTGAAAGACTTGAAGTTTCTTCCTTTTCACTTCCCTTACTGCTAACTACATCTGCACAAGAAGTAGAGGAGTTAGTGGAGTTAGAAGTAGGAAATGAGATTTTTATAGGACATTCAGAAAGCCTTTTGTCTATGTCAGCTAAAGAGTCTGTTGTCCCCTTTGATGGTATATGTTCAGAAATCATTTCATGCATGTGGGGCATGGGGACAGTATGAGTTGATGTTTCTTCTTTGACTTCATCCCCAAAACCTAAACCTGAATTTTGTTGAACATATTTCATCCTAACATCAGAGTTATAGAAAAGAGATCTAGCTTATAGCATTTTTGATTGAATCTTATTATTAGCATCAATCTTACTTTGAGATTTAGCAAGCTAATCTTTCAATTCTTCTACCTCTTTTGTTAGATTTTCAACTTTTGTGTTAGCAACTCTCAACAAAACTCTAGTGTCACTTAGTTGATTATCAAGGTTTGTTACATCGAGCTTTGCAGCTTCATACTTTTCCTTATTTACTTTAGCCATATCTTTGAAATTGTTAGATTCCCTAGTGGCACGTTCACAGTTTAGAGATTCATAGTAAAATTTAGATTCATATTCTTTGTAAGCTTTAAATACCTCTGCACAATGAGAACAAGAACAATTGCATACCTGTGTGTTGCTAGAGTTGACATCAGGCCCTGGAGCAGTATTCGCCATGAATGCATGTTGGTTCATCTCCAGTGTTTCTCTCTCTGCTTCTTCCTCGGCTAGCATGGCGATGTGTGTAAGAGTTAGACTGAGATCATCAACCTGAGTAGACCAGTCGTATCCTCCTGGAGTACTTTGAACAACAAGGGCTTTATCATCAGCTCCTACTTCCCTTTTCTTGACATTGTGTCTTTCATCACTTTTAGCACCTCTTTCAACTTTGGGCTTGGTGCACTCTCTGGCATAGTGACCGTATTCATTGCAGTTGAAGCATCTCAGATTGGCTTTGTTGAAAGATAGCTTTACTCCTTTCCCATCATTCCAAGTCTTGCTCCCAGTTCTTGCCATATACTGCTTGGCTCTCAGAGCCGACATCCCCATTTGATAAGATATGTCCATCTTTTCAAGGTCATCTGGATTTACTTGATTCACATCCTCATGAGACAGGTCATTTGGAAGTAAGGTACCTGCAACCAAAACTTGATAACAACTCATTATTCCTACTCCCAAGGCAAAACTAGAATCTTTAGCTAAATTGTTAACATCCAATGTAACCAAGTTAGAGCCATTTGAGGAGCTTGATCCACTAGCAGCTTGAGAAATGAAGGCTAGAGGGTTTGATGTCAGATCAACTGTTTGAGTTACAGGTGTGCTGGGTTGTGATATAAAGGCTTGATTCACTTGTTTGGCCGCTGCTCCAATTCCCTGTTTTCTTGCCCTTTTGAGTTTCTTTTCTTCATAAGCTCGAATTGTAGACATGAGTGAGCTAAGGGTTGCTGTGTTCAAGTCCAAGACTTCTTCCATTACCTCCACTGTGCTATCCCAGTTGGGGGGCAAGGAGCTAATCAGCTTCTTGTTGACTTCCTTTTGAGTGTATGTCACCTCAGCTTCTTTCATTGCTGTGACGATTTTGATGAACCTTTGCAATTGTGTCTCTATATTTTACCCATGAATGTAGTTGAAATCATTAAATTGCTCTCTAAGGTTCTCTTTCCTCGACTCCTTCATGTCTGAGTTTCCTTCATATGCATCAACTAGAGCATCCCACAAAGTTTTAGCAGACTTGTACTCCTTGAAGGCTTCAGCAACCTCAGGTGAGAGTGCCATAGTTAATGCAGCAAGGGCCTTCCTATCCCTTTCCACTTTGTCCCAGTCTGTGTCAGACCATTCATGCTTCTGTTTTATCACATCAGGTTGTCCGGATACTTGAATCTTTGGGACATAATCTCCGGCTTCAATTGATCTCATAATCTTGGGATCACTGTAGTTTGCATAGTTGACGAACCTGTACTTCCAACTCATGAAGTCCTTTCCTGAGGTCAGTCTTGGTGGTCTAGTCGCCGTACCGATTTGGGCATCCATTTCCAGAGTAGCCGAAGAAAGATTAGCCATATCAAAAGCCATTGAGAGAACAAATTTCGGTTGGATCGAGAAGTACTTTCCGGTAGGACAAAGTTTGGATCGAAAAGAGGTTTTCGGCCGGGAATCCCTGATCAAAAAGTACTTTCCGATCGAAAAGAGTGAGGGTCGAAAAGTCCGATAAGATCGAAAAGTGAAGGCCGGATCGAAAAGTCTCGACGGGGACTTTTCGATCAAGAAGGCTGATCGAGAAGTCTCAAGGGGACTTCTTGATTGTGAGGGGCGGATCGAAAAGTCTCAGAGGGACTTTTCGATTGATGTAACTGATCGAGAAGTCACAAAAGGGGACTTCTCGATTGGGAAAGCTGGTCGAAAAGTCACTTAGGGGACTTTTCGACTGAGAGCAACGGATCGAAAAGCCACAAATGGGGGCTTTCTCGATCGAAAAGGGTCAACAGGAATGGCTTTTCGATCACACTGGCTGATCGAAAAGTACAGAACTGGGTCGAAAAGTCTCTCTGACACAAGCACAGCTTCACGAGATTTTGTCTTGTCTTGAAACCTGCATACACACACCTCCGAAAGTGCTAAACGCTGAAAATCACCACAAAACTCAAATCGTTAGTACTCAAAAACTTGAATCTGATATCGCGAGAGCCTCGAAACTTGCGTTTCTTGGCTCTGATACCAATTGTAAGGATCAATTTAAACCCTCACGCGATATCTAGACTAGTGAAACCGTGCGGAATCCGGTTTAACTAGTTGATTCAAGAAACAATGAAAGATGATAATAATCGAAAAGTACTAAAAGAAAGAAATAGTAAACACAAACCAATTCGAAGAAAACACTTAGATTGATCACTGATTTCTTGCTACACCTTGATCGAAATTCTTGGAGAATTTCGATGACACCACCAGTTCAACACACAAAAAAACTAGCAACCCTAACTAGTTGATATGAGGTTCTATATATAGTTGAGATTGACTTGGTAACCAAGTCAATCTCCTAAATGAATTTCGAAAACCCTTAGGCCCACTCTATACAAACCGGACCTAAACCCACACACATGTTAACCCAATTACATATTCAAACTAGTCCAAAAAATACTAAACAAGCCCAAAACTATCTAATGCAAAAGCCTCAATTTTCAGGTCTCTACACATTTGGTTTAGACTTTAACCTACACTAGTCATATTAAAACCGTTTATTCCGGATTTCATTTGAAATCCTAAAAAGAGTTTAAGTATAAATAGTTGGTTGCGGATTTCATTTGAAACCCCAAGGATGGACAGTTGCAAGTGCTTTCCATGGAACACTCCAACTTCCATAACAGATATCCCATTTGGCAATACCTCAAAATGTCAGCGTTGTTTTTCCGTTAAGTAAATTCGTTGTGACCCAAACGGGCTCACAATTAAAGGATTAGTGAAACTCACCTTAGGTTGCACAGCTTACACTTCAAATAATCCAATTATGGTTGCTAACAAAGACCTAATAATCACATTAAGGTCTTAGGTGTTAGGTTGTGTCTAAACTTTAACTACGTCACTATGGCCCATAACATAGCACGTTGGAACTACGACTCGACATACCGACACACGACACCGATGGTTGATCATAAACAAGGGTTCACATTACTCAGAAATCAAATCATGTTTCATTATTGCATAATCATGTAAGTCATGGCATAACATTCAAATAAGTTGCACAAGTTTGGGTTTTGGTCTGGCCACAGTTTCGCTACACAGTTTCGCCATGTGCACGGGCAGCACTTTCGCTAGGGTATACCCGATGACACAGTTTCGCTGCCTAGATTCGCCCGAAACTGGTTTGAACTTTCGTTCATATAAGGCACAGTTTCGCTAGATAGTTTCGCTCGAAACTGATGGCACAGTTTCGCTATCTAGTTTCGCTCGAAACTGATTTGAACTTTCTTTCAGGAGTCTATGGTTGTTTCGCTCGGTAGTTTCGTTCGAGCAATACACTTAGTTTCACAGGAGACACTATAGTTTCGCTGTATAGTGTCGCTGGATGAATAATCAAACAGTTTGCAAAACTACAGTTTCGCCTAATGAATCTGTTAGTTTCGCTGGTCGCAGAAAACTCGTAAATCAGTCCAAAAATCAATCTAACAGCTTCCATACTTCATATAATTTAATATCTAGCATGCATAAACATTTACCAACACTAAACAAGCAAATTTAACACCTTAAACATGGATTTTCACCATCAAATCTCCAAGAACACTTTTAAGCACAAAGTTAACCTAACTAGCATGGATCTTCATTATGGCCAGTTTTTACACGTAAAGTTGCTGACTTTAGGCTAGATCTAACATTCCTAAGCATCATATCAGAAGCATACACGATTCCATGAAGGTTTGGTCATGCTTTTTAAGAAAACACATAGAAAATGCAAGGAAAATGGTTTTGGGGACTCACGGTTTGATCTAGGATCCGAATGGGTGAGTTCACCAGCTGAGATGACGGTGGCTCGTGGTGATTCTTGGCTGACCAGAAATGGTTCATGAGAGAGAGAGGGGGAGTGGGAGTGTGTGTGTTTTGTGTGATGGAGCATGCAAATGAGGATTTAGGGTTTATTTCCCTTAAATACTTAGCTTCCTTTGGGCTTATCATTGGGATTTGGGCCCCCAATGATCAGCAAGTGATTAGCCCATGATTAACATGAATGCATACACTCTAATTACTTTATTAATCACATAAATACATATTTAAGCAATTTTTCATGCTAATAATAATAAATACGTAAATACACAATTAAGCAATTTGTCACATAATTCAACAAGTAACAAATAGTCATGCTTTTGATAATAATCATGCATTTAGATCACGTTGCACATAATTCCACATAGTGGTAATAAATAAATAAATAAATAAACACATGTGGACGGGTTTGGTGATCAACCAAAGGTCGTGGACGTATTCAGCCTAGTTAAGCATTAGTTACCTAGTTAATACTTATAACGTAACTAACGGGGATTATCTAACGGAAGTTAACCTTGGAATTCTCGGATGTCACAAGTCATATCCATCTACCTCGATGGAGATGTGAAGGTGTCTTCCTCCTCCTCATCCTCCCCCTCTGAAGGTAGCTACCCATGGAGTACTGGCCGATATGACGATTCAGACAATTTCTCTACTGGGAGCATGTTTTAAGTTTATGTTGTTTTTTTATTATATATATTTGTAATTAATTAACTGATATCACATCTTTTGGATTATATATATAATTAATTGTTTATGTGTTATGCACCCGATGTGTCTTTTGACTCTTCTTCCTGAAGAATTCTAGTTCATCCGGTTGTCTTCTACATATATTAGGCTGTGTGACTAAATATTTGTGTATAAGGAATTGTATTCAACCACAATGATTTTAATTCACTAGATAATGGGTTTAAATACATGGGAATATCCTATAGACTATGAACAGAAATAACAACTTTGGTTATTTATAGTATATATAGTTCATCCTGAAGAACTCTAGTTTATCCGGTTCATCCTGAAGAACTCTAGTTCATCCTGTTCTATTACTGAATAATTAGTCTTGATCCTGAAGAACTCTAGTTCATCCGGTTCTATTCTTCTTCTTCTCTAATGAATAACTAAAATTGATCTTGTTTAATTATAAATCATCTTAGTCCGCCAAGGCATTGAATAACTAAAATTGATCCTGTTTAATTATAAATCATCTCAGTCCAGTTTATCTTGAAGAAATCTAGTTCATCTTCTCTCAGTCCTCATGAGCTCTTCTTTCTGAGGAATTGTAGTTCATCCGGTTTTGTTCTTCTTCCAATTTAGAAGTAAAATTTATCCTGTTTATAGGTCATCTCATCCCACCATATATCAAAATGCAAACATATGAGTGATATATGGTGAAATGGAGGTCTGCTATGATTCATTGAAAATGTGTATGTTATTATAGATGAAAAGTGTATGAATAAAACTGTAACAACTATCATGTTAACATACAAAATGGGACAACTTATGCAATTGTACACAAATACAGGGATCAACTCTTCTTCCAGCCAAGTTCATCCGGTTCCCATCTTGTTCTCTTCTTCAATAGCTTGTAACCGAAATTTGGCCTTGTGAAATAGGAGACTTTCATGAAAGGTCTGTGTCATTATTCTGCTCTCAGTATCACCAATCCTAAAAATATCTCGTATCTCAGCTTCAGAAAGCCCATTTAGAGCATCTTCTAAGCTTTTAATTGTCTCACCATGTTCAATGGTGAAAATGTGATACATGCCTGTTTCTTTCTTATACTCCCAGTTGGTCACCTGTTTTCTCTTATACACATGAAGCATGTTAGTTGTCATTATTAAATTGATTCGGTCTTTGTCAGCCTGGCTCCATTCTAGATTTGGAACTGTACTATGCGTTGTGAATGACCCATCAGCTCTATAGACTACCAACTTTCCATCCTTATCAACTTCAACCATCAAAACAGGATTGTGAATGTTGCGTTGTGTGGCTTCATCTACTTCCCCGTATAAGTCATCCAAATACATATTTATCCTCAGCATTAAGGAGTCCTCTTGTGAACACGTACCCTTCATATCACCACGTACTTGTCTAACATCACCCAACTCATGGTCAGTGAGGTTGTACAGAGCTTCTTCAGCTGTAAACTTTATTACCTCATCTGAAGTGGTTGTGAACATGTATACTTTGGCTTGATCATCATACCTCCAGGAGATGATTCTTCTCCTTTCAGCATGGAAATCTCTGTATTCATCCTCCTCATTGATCACTTTTCCTTTTCCCTTCTTAGCCACTGACTTCATTCTCTTGGTGGGGGGTTTTTCTGGTGCCTTGGGTGGAGATGAGGGTTTTGGGGGTTTGTTTAGGTGAGGATATGGAGATGGAAGAGTATGACCACTTCTAGGTTGTGGTATAAAGGGTGTGAAGTTGTGTGTTCTAAACTTTGGTGGAAGAGGCTTTATTGTTACAGGTTTAGGATTTTTTTCTGGTCTACTAGTTCTAGCAGGGTTTCTTCTGGGTTGCTGTGAGGCTAGAGTTCTGTTCAGATCAGAAAATGCACCTGGTAATGAGGGAGCAGTGGGTTGTGAGGCTGTGGTGGAGGGTTGAGATGATGAGAGATGAGGATCAGAGACAGTGTGAAACATTTCCTTGATAATGTTGATCCTTGGCTTCTTTTGCTGAGTAGTTTGCACAGGAGCTTTACTGATCTTTTTCTTTGAGTAGTCGTTTCTGTTCTTCAAACTCTGCACTTTCCTTCTGTTCTTGAAATTTCTTTTGTATCTCAGCATTCTCCTTTTCCAATTAATCAATCAGAGCCTTTGTTGCAGGATCCATGTCTTCTTTCTGGCCTCCTGTGCTCTGATCATCATTCTCCATGTCAGTGAAACCAGATATGGTTCTCTCACTGAGAGAATCATCATCGGCAAGCTTTGGAGATTCATGGAGTGAAGTTGCAGCATTGGGACTGACTTCCGAGATAACTTGCTCAGGAATAGTCTTAGTGCCAACTTCCGGAGTAACTGCCTTGGGATTATCACTCATCACGCTTGTGATAATCTGATTATCAGCAGTCACTTGTACCTGATGAAGTTGTTCAACCGGATCAACTAGTTCAACCGGATCAACATGGCCTTCTTCCTCCGGATGAAGTTGTTCAACCAGATCAACTTGTTCAACCGGATCAACATGGTCTTCTTCCTCCGGATGAAGTTGTTCAACCGGATCAACTTGTTCAACCGGATCAACTTGTTCAACTTCATCAACATCTGAGGAAGACACCCTGTGCAAGATCCTATTTTGAATTAGATCTAGTTTGACATGTGAATTTCATTTCAACGTATGGTTGACAACCTTACCTATCAGTGGCTTTCACAGATTGTCCTGCCTTCAACCGTTCAATTTCTTCTCCTTGAGCTCTCACAATTGCACGTAGAGCTGCCAATTCATTTTCAAGTTTTGTACATCGAACCGTCAATTCAATATGTGTCATGTTGCTCTCAACTGGTGTGTTGCCAGTATCTTTGAGCAAAGAAGAGCAAACAAGCCGACCTTGTTCATGCTCAGCACCCATGGTTTCTTGGCACCTGGGATTCCTGTTGTCAATCAAAGGTTCCTGAATAGGTTCCCTGACAGAAACAGTTGTCGTGGATCGGGTCTCAATGATGTTGGCACTGTCCTCAGGGTCAAGTGGGACTTCATGAGTAGTGTCAGCCCTTTCCACCTGACTTGCTTCATCACTACTGCAAGTCACCTTATCACCAGAATGTCGGTTAGGTGATTGAACCAAGTCCAGCAGTATATTCCTTGCAATAAGGGTTGGGGAATCTACTTCATGTGGCCTAGGTGATATACCACCCTCATTCTGAGGTAGTCCTTTGGAGGGTCTAGGTAAAGGAGACCTAGTCCTCTTCCTTTTGGGTGATTGTGGATTGCGTGTGGTATTTTTGGGTGTGGTTTTTGATGTGGACATCCTCTTCCTTTTGGTGGGAATTTGTATATCAGTGGAAGAGGATGGTCGGTCTAGTGTGGGCTCAACACTTTTTGGTGTAACAATGTTGTCACAAGGAGCAGTTTGCTCAGGAGCAGTCCTGGCCTTAGGCATAGGGTGTGATGTGTCTTTGCCAAGAAAAACAGTTTTGTTCAGTTGCATGTTAGAAAATGTTTTACTTGTAAAAGATTTTAGTTCAAGATGTTGATCAGAGATTTGCAGATTTGGAAATTCACAATTGAGAATGTGTTGGATGAATCTGGGGTACATGTAAAAGATCCTTTTAGGTTTTAGATTTTCTAGCATTCCATCAGATATCATTTTTGAAAAGTTAAAGTTGAGCCCATTTACCAATCCATGAAAAGCGGATGATTGAGGGGCAGCAAGTTCATACCACGCAGTTTTCTTGTGAGATAGGCAGTGGAGAATGGTATGAGCAAGATATCGCCAAACATAGGGTAGTTGTCCCTTTTTTACAGTCGCACAAGTTAAGTCACCCCCATACCCAATTGCTTCGTACGTCTTCAAGTATAATTCAGACTTGTAATCAGGATCACCTCCTGCATCATTTAATTTCAGATGCTTCCGGAGTATTTCTTCAGTCAAACTAATTTCATTCCCATTGACTCTAGAGTCAATTTTACCAACCCCGTTGCTATCAACAGATTTTTTGGCTGAGTCCCAAAATTCAGCAAGTTCTCTGCTTGCATATTACAGGATTCACAGTTAAAGCAAAATGAGTGTTGGATTTCTCGAGGAAATCGTTCATTTCATTAAATAGCTTTGACTTTTCAGACTTCTCAAAGTACGCTACAACATTGTGTTCGGCGAAGAACAGTTGAGTAGCCTTTGATGCAGCCTTTCGATTCAATTTGGGTGCCATTTGTGAGAAACTAGAGAGTAAGGTTTAGGTTTAAATCGCCAATTAGAAACCTGGAGAGAAAATAGAGGGTAACTGTTTTTTGAAAATGCAGTTTTATACTAACGGCAGTTCTTCTGGATCACAATGAACCCTAAGAATTGAAACAGGGGAAGTTATTGGAGTTTGCCCATTTAGTTGAAATTGGGATGGGGGAAATTTTTGATAATTTAATTTGGTTTAGAAAAATATTATTAATTTATTTTAAATGAATCCACATCAATTAAGGTCGATTAAGACCGATGAGGACAAATGAAGATAAAGTAGGACCAATTAGGACCAACGAAGCCACGAGCCCAATTAGGGTAAATTAGGGTCAATTTGGGTCAATGAGGATCAATTATGGTCAATGATGAAGACCAGTTATAACTAACGAGGGTCGATTTTGCTCAATGTCGACGCCTTATGAGGACCAAATATGACCAATTAGGGTCTATTAGGTCAATTGAGGGCCAATTACGCTCAATGAGGACCAGTAGACTGAATTAAGGTCAACCATGGTCATTTATGACAAATGAGTACCAATGAGGGCCAGTGAACACTCAGTTAGGATGAATTAGGGCCAATGAAGGTAAATTATAGTATATTCGGCTCGGTTAGGTTCAATGAAGATCACTTACGGTCAATTACGACCAATTAGGCTCATTTAGGACCAATTATAACCAATTGGGATCAATTAGGCCTAATTGACTCAAATTTTTTGTACTTCAAAGTAAATGGTACGTACTCGATGAGTCTAGTAGGTCCTTATTGAGGCTAACTGACACTAATTGGTCCTTCCAATTTGTGCAAATTGCTCCTCATTAACCCGAATTGAGCCATATTGGTACTTATTCTGTCTAATTGGCCCTCATCGGTACTAACTGGCCCTAATAAGTCATAATTCATTCTTATTGGTCCTAATCGAGCATATTCGACCATTATTGGTCCTAATGGGTCCTCATTGACCCTAATTGAACCTAATTGGTCTTAATCGACCATCACTAACCCTGATTTACCCTTATTGGTATCATTGGTCCTCATTCAAACTAATTGGCCCCAATTAGTCCTAATTGGTCATACTTGATCATCGATCCTCATTAGTCACTTCCTTCATGCTCCGTCCTTATCGGTCTTATGAGCATAATCGGCCTTCTCATTGAACTGGTCCTAATTCGTATTCATTGACCATATTAATTGACCATAACTGGTCTTCACTAAAGTATCCTAAATGATGCTAATTGTCAGTATTTAGTCCTCATTGAGTCTCGTTGGTCCTAATTGCTCCCAATTGCTCCTCACCATCCTAATTGGACGTCGTTTATTATTTTTGGAAACAAAATTATTATACATGAGAGATTCACAACATGGCGGTCTTTTCGTATTTTTGTTCTGAATTGCATAGTAATTTATCATTTTCATTTTTGAGTTGTGTTTTAGTAATGTATCCGTTTTTATAGTTGCGTTATCACGGCCACAAGGCACGTGTTATTAAAATCTTGTTTATTATATCTAAAAGAAAATAATAAAATTAATATTAAAACATAATTTTGTTAATTAGGGATTTTAACTTCGATCGTCATCCAGATCTGCTTAAAGGATCACAGTTATGTCAACCGTAATTGATGTACTCATACAATTTCAACACCTCAAGAGGATGAAGCTCCTGCTCAAGCTCATGGAGGATGATGAAGTTCATCTTCAAGAAGAACCCGCCGGAAGAGCCACGTGGAGACATTTAATTAATTAATTAATTATGTTTATGTTTAATTTTAGGTTTAATTATGTTTAATATACATATTGTTTATATTAATTTTGGGTTTTATTATCAGTTTGAACAATCCCCCCCCCCCCCCTTTTAATTAAAAATTTTCACCAAAAAATTTGAATTTCCCACCATTAGTTCAAACTACACCAAAAATTTCGAACTAAATTTACTTATTATCGATTCATCATATATATACTTTTCCCTCTCACTTTATCAGAAAATTTCTAGCTAGTTAAACGCCTCCGGGGAATAACCAGGTCTTCTTTCTCATCCATATCATTCACATCTTCCATGGAGCTTCAACAACGAATAGCTTCAACAGACAGCGTTAGCGATTCTTCCGAAGTGGGATATGATTTGGAAGACCAGTCAGTCCAGAAAACGGTAATTGTCAAGTTATTCTGTTTCATTAATTACAATCTGTTTTCATAAAATTGTTTATTTTGTTTATTATTGATACATGTTTAACTTGGGATCCCTGTATTTGTGTACAGTTACAGTTACAGATCGATTAGTTATTTTTATGCTAGGAATGTTGAGGTCAAGCATATGGACATGTTTGTAGATTCATGTTACTGGTGAACCTCCTTTCTTCTTTATGTACACTGCTAGAAATGGTGAACTGTTTGTTTATATCCATTGAAGACATGATGTGTTCTGCTCTTCCCTTTAGTTGTCTTTAATTTGTGTATTACATATCAAATAATTATTCAATAGGGTCTTTATGTGAGATATTAATAACTAAGAACTAATTTATGTTACTCTTGTCATTACTAGCTAGGAAATGATCCTAGAGGAGATATATAGGAATGTTTCCAACATTTTTTGTATGTTCATGTGAGAGGGGTACAAAATAAAGAAATTGTAGTTTAAACCCCCTGTAGAATAATAGAAGAAAGTTGATGTCATGCATCTGCTACTTTGCTAGAAATGGTGAACTGTTTGTTTATATCCACTGAAGACATGATGTGTTCCACTCTTTCCTTTAGATGTCGTTAAATTTGTGTATAACATATCAAATAATTAATCAATAGGGTCTTTATGTGATATATTAATAATTAACAACTAATTTATGTCACTCTGGTCATTACTAGGAAATTATCTTAGAGGACATGTATAGGAATGTTTCCAACATTTTTTGTATGTTCATGTTAGAGGGGTACAAAATAAAGAAATTGTAGTTTAAATCCCCTGTAGAAGAATAAAATAATGTTGATGTCATGCATCTGCTACTTTGCTAGAAATGGTGAACAGTTTGTTTATATCCACTGAAGACATGATGTGTTCCACTCTTCCCTTTAGATGTCGTTAAATTTGTGTATAACATATCAAATAATTAATCAATAGGGTCTTTATGTGATATATTAATAATTAAGAACTAATTAAGAGATAATGAATCAACAGGGTCTGCATGCTTTCCTATTTATGTACTTTGTTAAAAAGCATCTAACTACATTCTGTTAATTGTACAAAATTCATGGATCGATCCAACAACACTAATGGTGAATTGGAAAAACTTGAGTTCGAACTTAAAGAGGAGAGACTTCTTCGAGATGCAACAAATGAACAAGCTAAGGCCCTCTTCTTGAAGTTTGAAGAATCGGAGAAAACACTTGATCTACTTATAGATCATCTATCTGCACTTGGACCACCGTTACCACACCAACTTAATGCTCCGGCATCTACAGAGGTGAATTCTTTACATCACAACTTAATCATACTATTCTCAAGTACCTTATAATAACATACACTCTTGTTCATGAAGAACACAATGTTAGGACCAGATTTGAGCACAATGTTCTCATTCGATTCATCACACAGGGAGGAAAACAAGTGTGATGATCAATCTTGGTTGATTTCACCCCATAGATCTCTGAAACTCAAGAACACACACTAAATACACCAAGAACACACACACAAAGGCTCTCTTGTAGAAATAACCAGGAGGAACACGTATTAGGGTTTTCACTTTAGTATTTATACTATAAGAGAGCCTGGGACAAATAGAATGTTTGACACAAACCAATCATTGCCTAGAATTCAGCAAAATATTCTAACGGAATATGAAGTACGCTAAGACTATAAAGAAGTACGCTAAGAACAATAACAAGTTCGCTAGAACTTGATGAAGTACGCTAAGCATTAACATGTTCGCTAACAAGTTCGCTAGGCACAAACAAGTACGCTAACAAGTACGCTAAGCACAGAAAAAGTACGCTAGGATCAAGTCAAGTTCGCTAGGAACAAATCAAGTTCGCTAGTAGCAAAACAAGTTCGCTAGGACTAATATCAGGCAAGTTCGCTAAGTATAACAAGTACGCTAAGAGATAAGTGACAAGTCCGCTAAGAGTTAATCAAGTCCGCTAAGTTCAATATACAAGAAGTTCGCTAAGGAGAAATACAAGTACGCTAACACTTAGTCAAAAACATCATATATAATCATAATCAAAGATAACAAAGTACATAATCAAAGTTAAGTACAAACCAAAGTAAAATTACAAATAAACATCAAAAAGATAAATAGTTTGTGTTGCCAACATAAATAAGCTCTAACAATTTCCACCCATGTTGGCAATGCAAACCTCTCGAGCTTCAACCATCTTGACTGACCAACTTGAGCAGATGCCTCCAGTTTTCTCTAGCAGCTTCTCTGTGTCTGTTTGAATGGACATGAATTCCCAGATCATACAGCCTCCAGAGGTCTTGCCATACCAGTTTCTTCAGATCATTGTAGTTGTTTAGCTCGACTAACCTTTTTGCCTTGTCAAGAACCACACTCGAACCATTTTCTTCCATCAACCAGCAGTTTGCATACCTCAACATCAAGCTTGAACCTACCAATACCAGCAAGCTGATTGCACCACCAGTTCAGAAACATCAAGAAGTAGTTGGCATCGTAGCATTCGTATGGTCTAAGCTGTGTAGGGATGGTCCGCATCTTCTGGTAATAGATGAGCTTGATGTATGATCTTGACAGCATTCTTAACTCAATAGCAGCAAATAATCTGATAGACTCAGCACCTTCCCTTTCGATTACCAACTCATGTGTCATCCCGTTGTAATACCAGCTGATTATTGGGAATTTCTTCTGATTCCCTGGGATCCATTTGACATTGACTTTATCACCGATGTTCTTGAAGATTCCTTTATGTGGTGCATGGAGTCGATTCTTTTCTTCGGCTATCTGAGCTCTTCTTTCTTCTTCAGGATTCAGATTGAACCTTTTGTCATCATAGGTTGATTTGATCAGATGTTCAGCTCTAATACCTTTACTGTGTTTCGTATGATTCACCAAGTCCAGGTATTTGAGCTGCTTCAATTCCCATGAGAAGAGGCTTGTAAGAGCTTTGAAGTCAGCAAAGAATTGAACGTATCCATTCCGTCTCTTCACAATAAAAGCATCGAAGGCTTCATCATATTTCCAACCCAGAATCTTCATTCCATGATTAACATTGGGGTTGGCTGGCATCTTTCTAAAATTTTTGGCAGTGAATCTCAGCATTGCCTTAGAATTCGGAGCCATTCTCACCCAGTCATCATAAATGGGTGGATTTTTATTCCTGTTTATCGCTTCAGCTCTCTCCTGTTCCTTTAATCTGATCTGCTCCAACTTGGCGAGCCTCTCAGTCTTCCTATACTCAATAACAAATTTGCGAAGGCCAGTCGTCTTCTTACGAATCCAAGACTTTCTCTCCACATTTTTGAATTTGAGATAATTACGGAGCTCTTCGAAGGTCATCTGGTTGGTGGTAGCAATGATGTACTCAACAGAGTCTGGATCAGGTAGATCATCAGCAGGATCTTCAGGAATGAAGGATTTACCCATGTCAAGAACAAGATCAGAAAGACGATCTCGGATCGGTGCAAAGTCGTATGTTTTGTCAGTATCAGCAAATGGATCTGACAGAGGATCAACCAGTGATTCAGGAATCTTCTCAGCTTCATCAGCACGAGGGAGATTAGAATTCAATCTCTCCTCGTCAGTATACAACTTAGTCAGCTCAAGATCGGTAAGTCTAAGAAGATATTCTAGAGGAATTCTGTCTTTCATAAGAGACCTCACCATCTGAGCAGTTTCTGACACATCATCCACATCAACGTCTGTTCCTTCAAGATTAGTGACGATGCGGATGGTTGGCTCATCGTCCTTGGATGGTGCAGATTTTTCAGGTAACGAACTTGAACCCTTTCCAAAAACAACAGCTGGAGGATGATCTGATTCATACCTCTTCAAAGCTTGCTCCTCTTTCTCTGAACCAATCTATTTTCCTCAGCAAGTGTTTCTGCAATGAGAGCTCTACGTGATCGGTCTCTTTCAGCTTCTCTTTCTTAGCTCTTCAGCTTCAACTTCTTCTTGAGTAAGAATTCTTTTTCCTTTGTCTGTGGTTGAGGGACCAGGTTGTTCAGAAACAGCAGGTTCCTGAGTAACTGTAACCTCAGCATCACCAGTCACATTTTCATCAGGAAAAATAGGAAGGAAGGAAGGATGGAAAGGAGCTAAATGGATCTGAACATTTGGAGCTTGATCGGTAGAAACATCAGGATTAACTTGAGAAATGGTTGGAGTAGCAGCTTCTTCAAGATTGATAATTTCAGCATCTTCAGGAATAGAACCGGTAACATGTGGAGAAGAATCAAGAGCAGGAGTTTCATCAGTTGGCACACCAGTTGGCAGAGAGACATTCACAAACACTCCATCATCTACCTCCATTTTGACTTGAATTGGAGTAGGAATAGGAAGTTCTTCTTCTTCATCTTCACTTTCAATCAAATCCAAATCAATGTAGTTCAGTGGGTTAGCTTGATTAACTAGAACATTTAGTCTTTGTTCCAGCTCATTCATGTCTTCCACATCACTGAAATCTACCGTGTAAGGATGCTCTTCATAGGTTGCTTCACTATCATCTTCAACGGTTTCAATGAGTATCCCACATGAATTTCTTCTTGTGTATATCTTTTCAGCATAATACTCACGAAAGTCTGCCATGGAGAAGTCCAAGAAGGTCGAGTCGACGTAAAATCTACGGACACCTTCATTTGCAGGAACAATAGCAGATGATGGAAGAGTGGCAGCTTGACCAGAAGGGACGATTGCAAGTTGAAGATAGTCATCTATCTATGATTCTACTGGTTCCAAACTAGATGATTCTTCAATGGCCTTGAGTGCCGGTGCAAACCTTGGCAGCTTCAAGTTCTCTGGCAAAGGAGCCAGCTTCTTGAGTGAGTCCAGGATTTCATCAACTGGCTCATCATGAAGTAGACTATTCACAAATGATTCTTCATCATCAGTCATGCTAAGCTCATCTCCTTCAATTACTGTATCAGCATCAACATCAAAGTCACTGTCGTTTAAGGAGCTTGAGGAGTCAAGATCTCCTTTAGATTCTTTACCAGATGGAAAATTAGCACTATTAGTTTTCCTTGATGAGTTGACGGTTGTTCTTCTGGGAGCTCAGAATCTTTATCACCTGCATCACCACTGACTGGTTTGTCACCGAGCTGGGGTTCTTCATTTGATTTGGCCAGCAGCTCCTTAAGCCTTTGGATCTCAGCAGCCTGTTTAGCAATTACATGTGACTGCTCAGAGATTTTCTGGTTGGCCACTTGTAGAGAACAATTAAGATGGTCATTCTGACTCTGTAGATTTGACACTTCTGCTTGGAGTTCCAACACTCTTTCAGATTCGGAAGTTGTCGGGCTTGAAGAGAGAGCACCAGTGGCTTCAAAGGTGGCAACAGCAGCTTCTGCAATAACTTCTAGAGGTCTCAGATCCAAATCAATCCTTTCAGTTTGAACCATAGGAGATGGAGAGACAGAAGTAGTTGCTAAGGTTGTTTCAGGTTGAGCTCCAGATGAACCAACAATTTCATACTCATTAGTGGAGCCAGGCTTTCTTCTAACTTGAAGTTTTTCAGTGCAGGACTTGCTTCTCTTAGCTCTAATAGTAATTAATTCAGAGGATTGATTGCCTTCACTAGCAGTCCTTGTCATCTTGTGAGATAATAAGGTAGGAGGAGACTTTGGAGGGCTTTCAGGTTCATCTTGTAGATCATATGAGAGATCTGCTTGATCAAGAGACACTGAAGTCTCATCTTCATCAATATCATCCTCTGAAGGTTTGTAGCTGTCATCCGACGATGATGGTTGTGTCATAGAGGCCCTGGAAGATTCTCCAGTCCTCTGTCTTTTCCTTGGATGCATCAGTTTAGATGGTGATGGACTGTCATCAGAGCTTGAAGAGTCTGACTCTTCATCATCTTTGGCAGATTCAGATGATATCACATTCACCGGACTCACAACTGGTTCAATGTGCTCTTCTGCTTCAACATTTTCACCCTGGAGATTCCCAAGGTCTTCTTCTTCAGCAGCAGGTTCTGGATTGACTGGGGCATTCAAGTCCAATTCATGATGTACTTGAGCCGCTTCAGTAGGATCAACCTCAGTTTCAACCGCGGCTTCACCCATTGGGATATCTCCTCCAGCATGAACAGGAGCAAGACGAGCTAGCATCGCCGGAAAGAATGGTACAGGAGCACCTTGGTACTTACCTTGCTGAAATTTGCTGTATGAACCGGAGTTCATTGAGCTAGTTTTGATCTTTTCACCTTGCTTAGGCAAATCTGGATAAAATCTATTTAGAATAGTCTGAATAAACCTCGGGTACAAATAAAACTTGACTGCCCTTCCAGTTGGGTGTAGGTTAGCAATCATCCATCTCAGGAGTTGATGAGAGAGATTGAAACCCTCTCCTGAGATAAACCCGTGCAGAGCACATGCGGTTTCTTCAACGAAATCATCAGGAGCTGCCTTTCTGTGAGAGAATGCGGCAGTAAAGAAATTGATCAAAAACCTCCAGTTTGCCGGAAACAGAGTCTTCTTGATTTTGTTGCTGACATTAGGGAGTAAGACGCCAGAATAACCCATGTTGGTAATGGTTGTTTGCCATTCATTCCTGGGAAAGGATTTAGGCATATCAGCATCCTGCAAAACCAGAGCTGTTCTGATTTTGTCTTCTGTTATCTCCACATCAGTATTCAAAATCCGGGCCCTGATCACACTGGATCCATCAGCAAGATCAACAGACTGAGCAGTATGCCAGAATGCTTCAATGTGGCTCTTGTAGATGGTAGGGTTGATCATCATTGCTGTAGCCCAAGTTGATTGCAAAATGAGATCAATAGCTTGCTCATCAGCATCTTCCCAGAATTTGTTGAAAACACATATTCCGTTGTGTAATCTACCATAAGTTAACTCTTGTCTGGGAGGCATCTGCACATATAGATCAACAGGATTATATCAATTTGACACTTAATGAATGTCATGTCACACTAGACTCGTGATAGTGACTGAGCTTTTCATTTGAATATCAAAGTTACAAAGATGAATCACACAGTGCATTTGCCTCATAATGGATAGATACAACATGAATTTATGTTAACAATGATAAACACCAGGGGACCTTGAATATTAACAAGTGTGTGTAATGAAAATCTGGAAAACAAGGAGCCAGATCTAAATCTCCATTATAATATAAAAGAATAGCATGTTAATTGAAAAGTGACCCAGAGTTTTAGTCTAAGTTAATTAAAGTCTAGGATGTTGAAGAAACAAGGAGAAATTCTTTTAGAATTCTTCAACTTGGTCTCAATAACAGTCAAAGATATCAAGGAAGGTTTTGGCAATCTGGGATCAACAACCAATGATTTTAAGTAAAATATGTGGTTTTGTGATCCCAGTTTGTCAAGACAGTTCAGGGAATGTCACATTGGACATGATTCCACCCGAGCTTGTGAGCTCCTTGAAATGATGCACAAAGACAAGAGACAACTCAGTTTAAAACAATACATGCAAATAAGTGTAACATAGACAAGTTAACACAAAGAACAAACCAAGTATGAAACAGTCAAATTTACTGATCTACAGTTATGTGAATTGACTCAAAATCCTTTAAGTACTACAACAAGTCCGCTAGAACTTATTAAGTTTGCTAAAAACAGAACAAGTACGCTAGGAACTAACAAGTTCGCTAAGCTATGGCACAAGTTCGCTAAGAACAAAAGAAGTTCGCTAAGCAGACAGAGAAGTACGCTAAGGACTGAAACAAGTCCGCTAAGACCAGTTTGATCTAATTATGCAGACTTATCATCACTTTAAAGTTGAACACAAGGTGTATAGATCATATATCAACATCAACAAGGTTTGTTTGGATGCAACAAGATTAAATTTACACTTAAAAGCAAGTAGGATGTCCTAATGGGTCAAAAGATCAAGTTTGACTATTTGAAGGACAAAATGTGATCACACAAGCTTAACAGATTAGTTGGGAACATTACATGTCAAATTCAATCCTATCATGCAACAATAAGCATATAAGAATCAAACAACACATACTCAACTCACCAAATTCATATTTAAGCATAGATAGTCACATATGTCACAAAAGAACAAGTTTAAGTAAAATTTCAACTTATTAAAGTCAAAATGACCAAATGAGTGTTCATCCAGAGCATAAATTCCTAAGATAGTTCATAAGAACCTTAGAGGTGTCCTAGATCACATCCTATGCATTCATGCTCTCAATTAGTCACAAAGAAGGTCAAATTAACCTAAATATGTCAAAATATTCAAGATTATCTATTTTAGAGTAAGTTAAGTCCAAGATCCTTCTACCTGAGTTATTGACTAGTTAAGGACCCATGTGGATCATGACCAGTCTAAACCACCAGTGTTAGGCTCAATTGGAAGTAAATTTACTCAAGGTAAAACATATAAGAACATAAAATAAGATGAAGCACTACCTGATCAAACAACATAAATGCTTATATTGAGAAACTCATACCTTTCTGAAGATCTAAGGTGGACTAAGATCTAATATAAGATGAAGTAAACTCTCAATTCAACCAGTAAGGAATCTGCTGGGATCAAGCAAATTATGTTAGAGCTCAAGTGAGCTTCATTTAAACAGAATAAAGTAAAGTTTTGCCCCTGTGTAGCCAAGTTTGAGTTTTGACTCAGTTTGTCAATATGTAGAACAACATACCTCTTAAGGATCTAATTTTGAACTAAGATCACACATGAAGAGATGAAATGATCTTGATCAAAATCACAACAGTAACTGTTTCTGTTTATGAGATCAGACAAGATAAGTTAAACTCAAGAATTGAACAAACATAGTAAACATAGGCAAAATTGAACTTAAAGACACAAATGAGAAACTTTAAACTTAATTTAAGTCTCATCACAAAAGATTAGCATTATTCTGATTGGAGACAATATAGTTTCAACACTTATGTGGAATATACTATGTCAATCCAATCAATAAACTGAAACAAATTAAAACTTCAAGGTTGACTAATAGAAACTCATAGGCATATTTTCATTATCTAAATAAGATAACAGTAGCCACAGTGAGTTACAATTTAGTAACCAAAGTCCCAAAACTTAACATTTTTCACAAAAACTCTAAGTACTCATATAACAAAGGTCACACTTTTTAGGTTCATAGAATATCAATTTAAACAAATTTCATAGTTCAAACTAACCATCTAGAACACAAAACACCCATCTGTTATTCAATACTCAAAGAATTTCTATGTTTAAAAACTTCACCCGAACCCCCTGTTTCAAATATCTCGGATTCACAGAGTAATATTTGACATAAGAGATTCACATACCTCAATCTTGAACACAAGTGAATTAGGCACAAGAAAGGATGAAAGAAATCTGTATAAACATCAAATTACTTCATTAGAACCCTAAAAATTCTTCATTACGCACCTACGGTTCAAAATCATCACCGAGACCGAAAATACACCTTAATAAACGTGAAACAAACCTGTGAAAGCAACGAGAGTGTGTAGATCGACCCTAATTGCAAGATATATCACAGATTCAAGAGAGAGATGAGAGATTTCGATCAAACAGTGAGAAAGTGTGGTCGTCGGTTCGTAAGTTTGTGAGCGGGTGAGAGGTTTTTGAAAGCGTGAACAGAAACAACGAACAAGTCCCCCTTTTATAGTGTAGGGTTTAGCGAACTTAGAAAATATCTAAGTTTAAACAAGTTCGCTAAGAGAATTCTCCAAGTCCGCTAAGAATAAGCAGACTTAAAGAAGTACGCTAAAGGGAGAACAAGTTCGCTAAGGCCAAAGACAAGTACGCTAAGCCTAAATGAAGTTCGCTAAGCTTAAGAAGTTCGCTAAGGCTAAAACAAGTACGCTAAGCCTAAATGAAGTTCGCTAAGCTAGGAAGTTCGCTAAGGCTAAAATAAGTACGCTAAGGCCAAACATGAACTTGTAATCACGAAAATTTCTAAGTAACAAAAGAAGTCCGCTAAGGCATAAACAAGTTCGCTAAGAACAGTTTAGCCTCATAAGACTTTAAATGAAAGTGGAGAAGTTCGCTAAGGCAAAAAAAACATCTTAGCGTACTTCATCAACACTTAAACAAAAAAGACAATTTCAGGAGAAGTTCGCTAAGGATAAAATCAACTTAGCGGACTTCTCACTTAAGGAGAAAACATTAATGACACAAGTTCGCTAAGAACACTTTGTTCTTAGCGGACTTAAATAAACACATAGAAAGAATTTTACAGGATATCAAACAAGTTCGCTAAGGGCAAACTTGTGATAAAAGCAATGAACTGTTCTTAGCGGACTTATCCTAGGAAGAAGTTCGCTAAGGCATAAGTCAAGTACGCTAAGAGCAGAACTTTAGAAAAATGCAAAGATTTGAAGAATTTACCAAAAAATTTTAAATCTTGCAAAATTGTACAAAATTAACACAGAAATGCATGCCTGACACCAGTAACCTACCAGGAAGATAACATTTTGAATTTATAAGACAAGTACTTGTTAATTTCAACAAATTTGATAATGACACTCATAGTACCTAAATTTGACTTTTATTGGTTCAAAACTCATCCAAACTCAAAAAATTTCATTTTCAACCGAGTTGGGTCAATTTTCCACCCGAACTCAAGATTTCCAATTTTAACCGAATTGGGTCAATTTTCCACCCAAACTCAGAAATTCACTTTCTTTCAAGTTGGTTTATTTCAAACCAAATCCAAGATTCATTCTAGCACAAGTTGGTCAATTTTTCACCAAACTTGGAAATTTTAAGCACATTGGCTTTTGAATATTCACATATTTTTGAATGGTCGTGGTCAGACATGTTTAGAATCAAACCGATCATTTACGTGATCAATAACACTTATAATTCAAATCACCTTTCCTATCAGGTAACCTAAGTCAGATTGTCGGTATTGTTATCCACTTAAGCTCAAACATGGTAATTTTCAACTTTTCTCATGTGATGTGTTTTTATCATGTTTTGGTCCGATTCAGAGAAATATTTTGTGGGGTCCTTATTTGGTTGGAAGTTAACAGTATTCTACCTATCGTCAAGTAGCTTTTCAGATTCAATCACACATTTAAAAGTAATCTTTCCCCCTTTTCTTTAGTGTTAAGTGACTCATTTCATGGATATAGTCATGAAATCATGATAAACCTTCTTTCATGACTATAAAAAGTGATGATTGGCGGTGTGAGAGCGTCAAGGTCAGAGTTTCCTCAGCAGATGACCTCTCACTTTATTTGATGAAATGATTGCGTAAGAACACAAGGTCAGAGTTTCCTCAGCAGATGTGTCTTAGCATTATTATATGGCGGATGAGAACTCAAGGTCAGAGTTTCCTCAGCAGATGAGTCTCATTGAGCGCCATCAAATGTCCTTTGTATTAATAATACTTTAGGAATTTGGACAAATGATGTGCTCGGTTTTGAAATAAGTCAACTTAATACTGAAGAAACAAAGGATGTGTGATTAGAGTTTTCTTACTAAGACTACTGAGTCGGGCTAATTTAAAGAATATGCGACTGTTTAAACTTCCGTGGTCCACATTTCTCAGTGAAATTAGTGTGTAATCACAGAGAGCTGTTTACTTCTCAGTATGTTGAGCCTACCGACACATCAAATGATAGAATTACCGATCGATTGGATCATATCCTATGGTTAGATCGACAAGACCAGAATTATATCATGTTCCTAACATATTGTCCGACCACAGACCAAAAATTTTGATTTTTCATTGTTTTTGCCAATCCTCAAAAGTCTTGTTGACTTGAGTTCAAAAACACTTATTTGAAGACAGAAATAACACTATTTTTAATTTTTGATAATAATTTTTTTTCAATGTTTTTGGTTTATCTTCCACAATGCAGGAACGGCAGACAGTCACAAAACATAAGTAAACAAGAAAAATCTTTTTGATCTTTTAAGACAGACAAAATTGACACTTGACAACCACAAACAAAAAGTTTAGGTCAAATCAGGGTCAAATGATAAAATAAGTAAAAAAAAAACAGATAAATGTAAAATTTGTAACTAAAGAAATCAGAGATAACACTTCTAAGCAGCTAAACCTATAAAGTTAAGATACTAACATACTAGAGAATGGAGAAAGCTTAGTCATAGTTTATCATGCCTACTGCACTAACCAGAAAGTTAAACCTAGACATATCAAAGGGTTTTGTGAATAGGTCTGCTAACTGGTCCTCGGAGCTAACATGGACTAAAGTGACTAGCTTCTTCTCGGCACAATCCCTAATGAATTGGTATCTAATCTCTATGTGCTTAGTTTTAGAATGCTGAATAGGATTTTTAACAATAGAAACAGCAGCAGTATTATCTATATGAATAGGGGTACCCATGAAGTTCAAACCGTAATCCAGAAGCTGATTCTGAATCCAAAGCACTTGAGAGCAGCACGATGCGGCAGCAATGTATTCCGCTTCATCCGTTGAGACTGACACTGTTGTCTGCTTCTTGCATTGCCATGAAACTAACCAGTTACCCAAGAACTGAGCTCCTCCCGTTGTAGACTTACGATTGAGTTCACAACCAGCAGGTTGAAACAGCTTCCTTCCAGTCTTTCTGAAGAACTTTCTTGTCCTGGCAGCAATCATTCCCATCTGCCACTTAATATCAATCTCTTCAAGATCATCAGCAGAAATCTGGTCAAGATCTTCTTGACACACAGTCATAGTCTCAATGTTTCCTGATATCTGAGAGTTCATGCAAGCAAGGAAAGCATTACACAGATCTTGATCCATGTTAGTGGAGTTTGAAGAAACAGGAGCTGACGATTGACCATAATACCCAGAAGGTGGAGCTTAAACAAATGACACACTTGATGGTTGATGAGTTGCATGAGATACTTGAACTTCAGGCTGATTTGGAGTCGGAGTTGGAGTAGAGGCAGGAACAGGTACACTGGGACCAGAAGATTGAGAAAACTGATGACTATCCTCATACATGGCAGCAGCAAACGCAGCATTGGGAGCATTGGATGACGAACCCTTAGAGGTCAAATTACCCATGAGTGACTTTCCTGTGCGTTCAACTGCTCTAACCTCATAATCACGAACTTTATCAATCATGTCCATGTAATCAGCGTTGAGGAGATCAGTGCTGTCAATCAGATAGATAACATAGGAGGCAAACTCTTGAGGAAAAGAGTGCAGAATCTTCCTTATGATGTCACCAGTATCTGGACGAATCTTCTTAGTGGTCATCTCAGTGATGATCCTGCAGAATCGTGTGACATGTGTCTCATACGACTCTCCAAGCCTGTGAGCAAAAGTATTGAAGGCGAGTTTGAGTTTCTCTAGCCTTCTCTCCTTGGTTGCTGGATTGCCCTCATACTTCTTCTCTAGACCTTCCCAAATCTCATGTGCAGAAGTAGCATCCCGAAACTGATGCAACAGCTCATCATTAATGGCCATCTTAATACAACCTAAAGCACGCCTATCAATTTTCAGCTGAGCATGTTCAGCTGGAGTTAGTTTGTCCAAGGGCTTTGGGAGCATCCTCTTCTTGGGGTTAGGAGAGTCAGCTACAGTAGCAACTGCAACACCAGCAGCAGGTGTTGTAGCTTCTTCAACTTCAAACACAGCTGGACCAGTGAGAACTGAAGTGAGTAGGTCAAAATCCAAATATTCCAAAACAGTATGAACTTCCCCTTCCAGTCATCAAAGTCACTAGCACCCATGAGTCTTGGAGGGCGGTTGTTTCCTTGCATGACCGGAGTGAAATGATTTCCTTCAGACATCTCAGATGGGACAAATTCAGAATTTCAGCAAAAGTTGCTAAAACGGGCCGAACGAAGAACAAAAGCTCCAAAATTGCTTGTAAACACGAAGATTGCTTGAATTCACACAAATCCTGCAATCATAAACATTAATGGAGTAATTAAACACTAATATTTAGGTGTAAACAGCAAAAATTGAAAAATTCAAATTTTGGACTTACTCAAAATTTTGAACAGCTTGTTCTTGAGCAAGTTCAAATCACCAAAAATCAAAGTTCATAAAAATGATGTTTGAAGGCATCAATAGATGCGAAATGATGTTAGGATCAAATGTTTCAACTAACACAAACCTCAAAAATCACTCTAAGTGACCGAAATTTGATCAAACAGTAGATTATTGTGAAAAAGTTTAAGAATCTCGAAAAATTGTTTAACAAATCTTCAATACTTGATGTTAGAGAGCGAAATCAGTGCCAATGATTTCGGTTTTAGCCTACTAACACTCGATAATAATCAATTTCAGCAAAGGATCATCATAAAAACGAATTTGAATAAATTTACTCAAGAACAGTGAAGTTTCGGTCCAAACCAAAAACTCACAGAATTCAAAAATTGACAATTATAACATGAAATAAACAGAAATCTAAGCATGTTTTTGAGTTCCTAGAGTGATTTCTACCAAGAATCAACTCTTAGATCTAGCAAAAACAACCAAAATTGATAACTCAAATGAGATTTCTTCATTTTGAGAAAAACTTCAAAAATGAAGAACAAGGCTCTGATACCAATTGTTAGGACCAGATTTGAACATGATGAACATAAAAATGCATCTAGATGAACTCCCAAACACGAATCAAGTATCCATATCATCAGAATCCATCCAGAAACAAGAAAAATAGAAGAAAAAGTCTCAAAAATGAGTTTTCTAATCTTCACCATATTCAAGCTCAAAATCCAGATTCGAGTGACCAGATTCATCGTGAGACGAAATCTGATCGGTTACCCGCTCTGATACCATTTGTCAGGACCGATTCTCACATCAAGAATCCTGATCTTGAGCAAGAACAAAGGTTCAGATTCGAAAAACCCAAAAAAAATAAAAATGAAGATGAAAATGAGAAGAATCATAGATAATCAAAACATAAGAAAGATGATGAACAATCAAGTCGAATGATTTCATTAATCGAATGGTTACAATCAAGAAATCATGACAAACACTCTCTCATGGAAATCCATGACTCACTCTCTCTCTCTCTCTAGAATGGAAATCTCACACTCTACAAGAAAATCATCATCTCCACACTCAGAGACTCCTTTACTTGTAATGGGCACCCTCACTATATATAGTGAGGGTGACTAACGACAGAAAAACATAACTGAATGAATGAAATTACAAGTAAAGTAAATAACATAAATTGATAATTAAATCAAAGCTGATTAAATTAATCCGAAGCTTGACTCGCTCGAACCGATCTTCCATTGACTTTTACGTTGACCGTTGACCCGAACGGTTGACTTTTCCAGAAAACGGTCTTCGGTCAAATATTGTAAGCCTCGATCATCACAACCCAGTCTCTAAATCGATTCACATAGATTCTTCAGTCGAATGCTTCGGTAAACAGATTTGATGGCGTCAGTTACATAAATTTGATGGTGTGTTGAACATCTTCAAGTTTGTTCATTTCATTCTGTGTGGTCTGTGTGAGAGAGGAGGTTCTGTCTGAACCTCCTCCAGAGCTTAATTGATGTATACTCTCTCGGTATTGTAATCATTTTAATATAATTGAATGACAAACTTCCGTCTCTATCATTCTATGATCTGGAAACGATCCGTATACGGTTTTACAACTGGTATTAGAGCCGTTGGCTCAATTTCCAGCTCTCATTTTCATTTTTTGAAGTTTTTGAGACGTTAAAAATCAAATTAGGTGATACTCCTTGAGTTTTTGGTCGAGTTTTGGTGAATCGAACCTTCCTGAATCACTTTCGCACCTAACTATAGTGTTTGATTGAAGAAATTCGACAAGATTTTGAATCTGGAGTAAAATTTGAGAATTCTGCGTTTTTGAGATCTGGTACGCTGCTGGTCCGCGGGTGGTACGCACGGCAATCTTCAACCACCGTACCAGTGTGTTCTTCCGCCGTACCACTAGTCCGGAAGACAATCTTCAACGTGGTCCGGAGCGGTTATTTTTTGGTCCGCCGACGGTTACGCCGTACCAAATGGTCCGTCGTACCAAATGGTACGTCGTACCAAATGGTCCGCCGCTGATATTGGTCCACTGATTAATGGTCCGCCGCAAATCTCGCTGATTAACGGCCCCAGCCAGGGGCTCTGCCCCTTGGACCCCGCCAGGGGCTTCCACCCCTTGGACCCCGCTTCTTGAGGGCGCTGCCCCCGAACCCCCGTTAATTCAGATAAACAACGGTGGGGTATGGGGAGAGGTCATGAGAATTTTAAAGATTTAAACCAGTTATCGGGTTTACCCTTGATTCGATAGCTGTGGGTTGTTATGTTTGAAGAATTTCCAGATTCCGGTACTTGTCGAAAATTAAGTGTCGAATTTCAGAAAGAGATGTTTGTTGGTAGTCATTGTTTTTTAGGATGGACAGAGATTCAAAAACACATGTTTTCTGATGATAGACAGAGATTCAGAGACATAGATATGATTACACAAACGGAAGAATATGGAAGATTTGAATATTTCACTTGTTTAGGGGGAAATTGAGACCCTTGAAAATTTCAAAGTTTCATAATTGAAAAAGTGAATATTCAAAAGCAATCAATTCAGGGATGATGGTGATTTTTGATCCTCATGGAAAGGTGGTGTATTCTGATGTTCGTGCAAACCGATATGTCAAAGTTTTCGATTATGGTTTGGAACTCTCTAATCAAATGCCCGATACATTGTTAAGTCATGAAGTTGACGTTATAGCCTTTGATTGTTGATATATTGGGATAGATTTCACTTTGAGGGGGAATTTCTATGATTGAAGATTTTGATTGTGTCTGTTTTCATTAAGATCAGAATATATTACAATTCGGTGAAGATTGAAGATTTCTGTCAAATGCGGTGATGTTTGTGGATTTTGTATACAAGTTTCCGGGTAACAACTGATGAAGTGAACCATTATCATATATGCCGGTTCCAATTGGATGTGCTATGCTTGAAGCTAGGGGGAACTTTGATGGTTGTGGAGATTGTACAAAATTGCAAGCTATTTCCTGCATACCTGAAGTTTCAGTCAAGGGGAGTTTGCTGAAGATAGAGGCGTCTGCAGCAAGCTGACTGAAGATTGCTAGAAGATAAAGATCTACATTCGATAGTAACGTCCAATGGGGAATTTGTTAGGACAAGTTTCTGTGTGTGGTCATGACTGTGCGAATGTATTAGAATTAAATGTATGTAATGATGTCAACATACCAACCAGCGTACCAGTTGGTACGGGCGTACCAACTGGTACGGCGGACCGAAGTGGTACGCCAGCTGGTTAACCTATAAATAGGTTCGGTGTGTTGAACATCTTCAAGTTTGTTCATTTCATTCTGTGTGGTCTGTGTGAGAGAGGAGGTTCTGTCCAAACCTCCTCTAGAGCTCCAAACGATGTATACTCTCTCGGTTTGTAATCATTTGACTATAATTGAATGACAAACTTCCGTCTCTATTATTCTATGATCTGGAAACGATCCGTATACGGTTTTACATGGTGGTTTGCCAACGGCTAATCTGATTGAAGGGATTTTGATCAGATCAATCCAGACAATCTTGAACAAATGGATATTAATTGGCAACTTGCTATGTTAGCCCAAAGAGCTAAGAGGTACAGGAAGAGAACTGGATTCAAAAGTTTAAATCCAGATGGTAAAGTTGGGTTAGACAAATTAAAGGTAAATTTTGCTCGTGAATGTTCAAAGTCAAATGCTTCTTCATCAAAGTCTTCAACAATTAATTCAGACCGGTCGAAAGAGTTTGAAACTCCTATTGTTTTTACTGCAATTCATAATAATCCTGCAGATTCATTTGAAGCTGAGCTAGCTGAGATGCAATATGCATTTATGGTTTAAATTGATCAGAGTGATTCTAAATCTGAAACAAGTGGATCTGAAACTAGGGGTTATGAATCCGTTTGTGAATTTTGTTCACAAAAGGATGAAAGAATTCAAAGTTTGGTAAAGGAGAATGAATTATTGGTTGTTGAAAATAACAGGAAGATAGAAGAATTGACAGGTGAACCGAAAAAGTTGGAAGATGTAATTCAAGAATTGTCATCTCAAAAAGAAAAAATTTAGAATTTTAGGCAAAAGTTATTGAGAAAGAGTTAAAGTTTCAATGTGTTGAAAAAGATATTGAACAGAAACTTACATAGTTATCTGAAATCAATGGTGAGTTAACTAAAGAAGTTGAAAAGTGGAAGCAAGAAGCGAAAGAAGTCGAAACTGATTTCAATGATCTATTTGAAAAGTCCGAGATTTAGCTTGATATGCTTACCAAGACTTCTGATAACTATGTTGCCAAAAGTGAGGCATATCAGATTGATATGGAAAACTTGCTACATGAAAAGAGAGAGTTAGTAAGAGTGAATAAATTGCAATATGCAAATTTTGATATTCAGAAAAGAAACGAAGATAAATAGAAGAAAGAATTGTTTGCTAAGCTTGATAACCTAAGATTGCAAAAGTATGAAACTCACAAGGTTGCTAAAAGGTTGATAGCTACGGAAAAGGAATTTGCTGAAGCACAACAGAAGATTTCTGATTTGAAGATCCAAGTGATTGATGCAAATCGTCTTCTAAACAATGTTACCAATTCACAATCATTCACAAGCTTTTTAGCAAATGATTAAAATTTTGAAAGAATGTTTGGAAAGACAGTTTCATCGCCGGATAGTCTTAAAGAAGCTGTTAATGAGGTGAAGGAAAAGGTAGAAAATTCTGATTATTCTAAGTTTGCTGATCCCAAAACGGATGAAGCAAAGAATTTAAAGGAAAAGAAATACAATATGAATGACAAGAAGGGGGCAAAGAATGCTGAATGTTCTAAAGTTCCAACATTTTTGTCTGGTTTTTCATCCACTGAAGAAGAGAAATCAGCAAGTTCAACTGAGAAGATTCGTTCTCATACTAATATCAATGAGACAATTTTCTATGCTCAAAAGGGTGTTGATCAAGTAAAAGCTGAGTTTTATCGTCTTGCAAAGAATGGACATAAATCATCTGAGTCTGAAGAGAAGATTTTGGGTAAACATGTAGGTTTGGGTTTTAAGCATAAGATTGTTGTAAATGGTGGTGTTAAAACTCAAAAGAAACAAAAAATGAAGAAAGTTAACTTGAAGAAAATGCAAAAGGATGTGTTTAAAGCTGAAAAAGTTCAACCCGAGAGATTTTACAAGCTTACGGGTTCGGGACATATATTTTGCGACAAGAAATTTCCACTTCATTGTGTTGATTCTCAAAAAATATCAGAATTTTTAATGAAGAATGCTGATCCGAAGACCAAGAATAAGCAATCTGTTAAATTTTCTTTTGGAGGATCTAATGTCAGGCTCAAATTTGGTCCTGACGGATTTCAAATGGTATCAGAGCCATTGTTCTTCATGTTCTTGAGTTTTCTCAAAAACTTGAAGAATCACTCATTCAAGTCATCAAATCTAGGTGTTTGTGTGATTCCTTGAACCATTTTGAATGAAATTTCATAAGGAATCTGTTGGAATGCTTAGATTTCATCAATAATCACAATAAATGGGTCAATTTTTGAGATTTCCAGATTTATGCGAACACAGAGCATACGTGCTGTGCGTTACTTTTGAAAATAAATGTCTATCTTTCACTGATTTTGAGTCAAAATTGAACATGCATACATGTTAGACTCATGATTTAGGGATGATAGCAACTTGAATCACTCAAAAACATCAAGTATTGAAGATTTTAGAGCAAAAATTGTGTTCTTGGAAGTTTTTCATAAGAATCACTGTTTGATCCGATTTCACATAGATTAAGTGGTTTTTGGAGCTTGTTGTAGTTATCAAATCTGTTCCTAAGCAAATTCCTAAACTATTGGTGCATTAAAAACTTGATTTCGTGAAATTTGATTTTGACCTGGTGATTATGCTCAAGAACATGGCTGAAAATTTTCTAAGTCTTGAAAATTTGAAAATTTCAAATTTGACTTATTTACTTGATTGATTCAAACTAAATAAACTTCTTGATGTTTGTTTTGTAGGTCTTTGAGCAATTAACCTCAATCTTGCATCCGTTGAAGAAATTTCCAAATTCTCGACCCGTTTGACCCATTAAGCTCTTTTGTGAAGAAACACCACTTGTTTCACCATGTCTGAGTTTACCTCTGCTAATCAAATGTTCCAAGGGAATAACCGGCCTCCTAAATTGCTTGGGGCTGCAAATTATGATGATTGGAAGAAAAAGTTTCAATGTTACCTTGAGTATGTGGATTATGACTTGCTGACCTCAGTGAAATGTGGTCCTAAGGTGTTTTATGTGGATCCAGTGCCTACTGTTGCTGGAGCTGATCCTCCAACTGCCCAGGCCCAAAGGCGTATTCCAAAGAAACCTGAGGACTACTATATTTCTGAACATAACCAGATGAAGGTTGACAAACGTGCTCTCGGGTGCATCAAGATGGCACTGTCTGATGACATTGCTTTTCATTTCACTGAAGCAACTTCTGCTCATGAAATCTGGGTTGCACTTGAGAAAAAGTATGAGGGAAATCTTGAGAGTAAGGAGAGAAGACTGGATTCTCTCAAGTTGCGTTTCAACACCTTTGCTCACACTGCTGGAGACTCCTTTGAGACTCATGTGACAAAGTTCTGCAGACTCATCTGTGAAATGCAAAATAACCAAATTCGACCTGAGATGCCTGTCATATCAAAGAAAATTCTGAAGTCACTTCCTCGAGACTTTGCTCCATATGTCATCTACTTGCTTGAAAGCAGTGACTTAGCCACTGTGGACTACATGGATCTTATTGACAAAGTAAGAGGCTATGAAATTGCTGCTATTGAAAGAGATGGAAATTCACTTATGGGGAAAGTTACCAATTAAAGGGCCACTGAGGTTGTTCCAAATGCTGCCTTCGTTGCTCCTAACGAGGCTGACGTTGAATTTCCTTACTTTGCTAGTGGGTCTTGCTCTACTGTTCAAGCTGCTGCTCAAGTTTCTCCTCAACAATCTGTTTGTCAGACTGCCTTCGTTGCTCAACAACCAGTCACTCCGGTGATTCAGTCATCTGCTGCCTATCCTTCTGGAACCTCAACTGTTGGCCTGACTGACAAAGATCAGGAGATATGCAATGCTCTTGTTGCATGCCTGGCTTCCCAAATGTCAGAATGTATTGAGGGCATGTCTCTGTGCCAAGAAGACCTGGATCAAATTCCTGCTGATGATCTCGAAGAAATGGATATCAAGTGGCAACTTGGTATGATCGCTGCCCGCACTAGGAAGTTCTTCAAGAAAACTGGGAGAAAATTTTTCCAATCACAACCTGGTGCCACTATTGGCTTTGACAAGTCGAAAGCCCAGTGTTACAATTGTCAAGGTCTGGGGCATTTTGCACGTGAGTGTAAGAAGCCAAAACTGAGGCAGATTCCTGTGACATCTGGAGGGAACAATAATTCGAGTCAAAATAAGGGCAACTTTTCATATCAGAAGCCACAACCTGCTGGTACTACTCACCAGGGTTCCAGTTCCAATTCTGCTATGCGTGCTGACAACCCAGAGAAAGCACTCGTGTCTCTGAGTGATCCTAACTACACATGGTCCAATCAGACTCAAACATCAGCAAGTGTGGATTATGCATTAATGGTGAATTCATCTGATGAGTCCAAGGTTGAGGAAGATTCCTTCTTTGACCCACTCTATCCGACCGATTTTGCACTCATGGCTGATGTGGATGAAACTTCTGAAGATGCTGCTTTTGTGACCAACACTGTTGAAGGCTCCTCCAAAGTTGAATCTGATGCTGAGCAAAAATCAATAAACCGACAAAAGGACCTCATTCCTGATACGGTAAAATCTCTCTTGTGCTCTGAGTCCTGTGTAGAGGAAGTCGCTCGATATCGCCTGTATAACGAAGAGTTAGTTGAAAAGGCAATAGCGAGTGAATGTCTGGTAAAGT
The DNA here is from genome assembly GCA_039602395.1 of Deinandra increscens subsp. villosa. NCBI lineage: Eukaryota > Viridiplantae > Streptophyta > Magnoliopsida > Asterales > Asteraceae > Deinandra > Deinandra increscens. The sequence continues at coordinate 24,911 of JBCNJP010003259.1, read as the reverse complement.
CAATGCAAGCTAAGGAACAGGATTTTCTGGCCAAAATAAAGTCCTTGCAGGATGATATTGAGGTTATGAAACACACTGAAATATCTCTTCGAACTCAGTTGGAGGATTTAGTGACTCGCTTTTCAACCCTAAGCAAGAACTATGTTCAAGCTCGGGAAATAATTGATTTGATGAGACTTAATCCTTCAAACTTGGCAGGTGATGTGGCTAAGGATATTTTTAAACGAGTACAAAATGGTTTGGGTTTAACCCGAGAAATTGATGATGCTGCTGTTGAGCATCCTCTCAATCATAACTATTTTCAAATACCTGAACTTACTAAAATAAATTCCCGAAGCCACATCAGGTTTTTGAATAATGAGTCTGTTCCAAGCAAGTCTGAAATTCAACAAATGGAAGAAAAACTGTCTGGCTACGAAAGTGGCTCAAGCCTTCCATCTGTTGAAAGTGCTCTAAATTTGAATGATTATGAGTCCAGCTCATTGCAGTCATTTGATACTGGCATATCTGAAGATATGGTTAGGCAGAAGGCAGAATCTGAGTTTTTTAAAATAATAACCGATAATGAGACAATCTCTCAAACTTCAAATGTTAGCGAAACTCAAACAATGCTTAAAGGAAAATTTGTCTCAATGAGACCTAAAGTTCCCAAAAGGCAAAGGTTCAAAGCTAAAAATGCTAACTCAGGTTCTAGCCAAACTGATCTTGTCAATGAGCTGACTGTTGATGCACAAAATAAGTTAAGTCTGGGTGATGGTAAACCCAAGGGTGACACTCAACATTTTGTCACAATCACCAATGGTAAGGTGATCTCTTCGGCTCCTGCACCTGAAATGATCCCATCTCAAGTAACACCGATGTCTTCCATCAAGCTGTTTCAATCATGCAACACGACTCCATCGGCTAATCAAGCTGGTGCAAGTTCGTCTACCTCAGTTAAGCAACCTGCAAAGAATAAGATGAAGAATGTTGCAACGAAAGATGCTGCCTACACTGAGAAGACAGGGGTGCTTAAACCTCAAGTTGCTGAACCTGCGGTTGCAATGCCCAAGAATTTGGAAGAAAATCAAGGCGCTGAATCATCTTCCAAGAAGAGAAACAACAACAAAAGACGGAATAAGAAAACTGTTGCTCAAGGAGAAGGAGAACCTGTTGCTGATACAAAGGTCACACCTGCTCAAAAGGTGGTTCCAACTGTGACCGTCAATCCAAATGGGTCTGCTAACACTATTGGGTGTTTTGTCTGCGGAGACCCAAGTCATGCTGCTAGGGGTTGTCCTTTCAACTCAACAAAAGCACACATGGGGTTCAATCCACCAATGGTTGCACCCTATGGACCAAGGATGATGAGACCGCCCTTCGCTCAGCCGTGGCCTCGATTTTATGGAAATTACAGTGAAGACTATGAGTACATGAATAATCAGCAAATGTTCATGCCAAACTTTCAGAACCAACAGTTTTTCAGTGGAGTAACACCTCACTCTACGCGAGGATTGGGAGCAAGTACCGGTTACTTTCAACCGGTTGTTTCTGGAACAACTAACACCCCACCTCCAATCACCACGAGACCAAGAGCACCATGGTCTCCGTTGGCTGATCCTCAGAGGCCTTTTGTTCAAGCCACCGCTCCTGCTACTCGCCCACCTAAGAAACAGAATGCCAGGAAAACCCGTGGTCCTAAAGACCAGGGTTCATCTGTGAACTAATCGTTTCTTTGTTTGTGCAGGAACAGCGAAAGAAGTCAATAAATCTGTGGTACATGGATAGTGGCTGTTCCCGGCACATGACAGGTGACAAGGATCTCTTGCATGATGTCAAACTGATATCTGGAGGAGGTTCTGTTGCTTTTGGAGGAAATAAGAAAGGTGGTCAAATAATTGGAACTGGTCACCTAACAAATGGTGAAGTTTCTTTTGAAAAAGTCAACCTCGTGTCAAATCTGCAATTCAATCTGCTGAGCGTCTCGCAGATATGCGACAATAAAATGCCAATGTTCTTCGACGATAGGGAATGCTTCATTCTCAAGCCTGGTTTTAAAGTGCCTGAAGATCAGATCTTATTCCGGGCAAGTCGTAGGGGGAACATATATGCACTGGACATGAATGCTGCAAAGCCTACTAGTTCAGTTGCATGCTTTTTGGCTAAAGCTTCAGAGGAAGATTCAACCTTGTGGCATCGACGAATGGGACATGTTAATTTCCGTAACATGAATCGCCTGGTTAGGGGGAAACATGTTTTTGGGCTGCCTGACAAAGAATTCGTACAAGTCGATAACTGCGTTGCATGCTCGAAGGGAAAACAACATAAAACGTCTCATAAACCGAAGCCGCCTGGAAGAACTACAATAATCCTACAGCAGTTGCATCTGGATCTCTTTGGACCAGTTAATATCAAGAGTTTAGGGGGAAAATCTTTCTGCCTCGTCATCACTGATGATTACTCGAGATATTCCTGGGTATTCTTCTTAAGGGAGAAGTCTGAGACTCCAGAGATACTGAAGGACTTCGTAACACGTATCGAGAACGCAAGCAGAGAAAAAGTTCGAATAATCAGATCTGACAACGGGACGGAGTTTCGGAATCACGTTTTCGACTCGTTTTGCAACGAGAAGGGCATCACTCGCCAATTTAGCTCTCCCTATACTCCTCAACAAAATGGGATTGCTGAAAGGAAGAACCGAACAATAATTGAGTGTGCTCGGACGATGCTCGCGGATTCCAATCTTAAACTGTCTTTTTGGGCAGAAGCAGTCAATACTGCTTGCTATGTCCTGAACCGAACTCTTTTGGTCAAACATGCCAACAAGACATCCTTTGAGCTGTTCTCAAAACAAAAACCAGTGTTAAAGCGCTTAAAGCCCTTTGGATGTCCTTGTACTGTATTAATTCAGTCTGAGCAGTTAGCTAAATTTGCCCCTCGGGCAGATGAAGGCTATTTTGTTGGATACTCGATGACCTCTGCGGCATATCGGGTGTACAACAAAAGAACTCAGGTTATTATGGAGTCGTGCAACGTCAATTTCAATGAGCACACTCATAATTCCAGAGAACCTGACTCAGATGGCATGTATGACTTAGAGAATTTCACTTCTTCGTTTAACTTTAGTGATTGTGTGGTTTCAGGTGATTCTGGAAGATTACATGGAGCTTCTAGCAACGTGGATACATCAGTGTCAGAAGGTTCTGTTCCAATTACGTCATCGATTCTGGATTCCATCTATTCAGATGTGCTTCCGGATATTTCTTGGAGGAATGAATCAACAGACACTACCACATCACCGGTTACTGCTGCAACTGACAACTTGGTTGAGAACCAAATAAATGAAGAAGTCATTCAGGAGGTTGAACAAAATTTAAATCAAGAAAATCTACAAAATCAAGCTGTTCCAGAAAATCAACCTGAGAATGATCCAATCAATAACGATTCAGACTCAGAAGACTCTGCTGAGATTGAATCTGGTGAAACTCCGAGCAATGATGTGCAGATGGGTACTCTAGACCCAAATATTCCAGTTCCGACAGTGGAAGAGACTGGAATTCACAAGAAACATCCTGTTTCAAACATCATCGGTCCAATAAATAAGAGAGTCACCAGAAGTCAATCAGGGATAATAAATACCTGCCTGTTCTCCTGTTTCATCTCTCAAGAAGAACCAACTTCTGTAGCGGCTGCTATGAAAGATGATAATTGGATTGAGGCTATGCAGGCTGAATTGCTTCAATTCAAACTTTTGGATGTCTGGAAACTTGTGGACGCTCCTCCTGGTGCGAAGCCTATTCCAGTCAAGTGGATCTTTAAGAATAAAAAGGATGACAGAGGAATAATTATCAGAAATAAAGCTAGACTTGTGGTCAAGGGTTATATGCAGATAGATGGGCTTGACTATGATGAAGTCTATGCCCCGGTAGCTCGTCTTGAAGCCATCAGGATTTTCTTGGCCTATGCAGCGTCAAAGAACATAACTGTTTATCAGCTTGACGTGAAGACTGCCTTCCTGTATGGTGAACTGGATGAAGAGGTTTACGTTGATCAACCTCCAGGTTTTGTCAATCCTTCCTTCCCGAATAAGGTGTACAAGTTAAAAAGGGCTCTCTATGGACTCCATCAGGCACCAAGGAAGTGGTATGAAACCTTGTCTACCTATCTGTTGGAAAATGGCTACAAGAGAGGGGTGATTGATCAGACGTTATTCATACGGCACGTGGGAGATGATATGCTGCTGGTTCAAGTGTATGTGGACGATATCATCTTCGGATCAACAAATAAAGCACTTTGTCAAGAGTTCAAGTGTCTCATGGAAAAACGCTTTGAAATGAGTTCAATGGGGGAACTCACTTTTTTCCTTGGTATTGAAGTCAAACAGAATAATGAAGGAATCCTAATAAGTCAAGGAAAGTACGTGAAGGAAATGCTGAAAAAGTTTGGGTACCACGACTCTAAAGGCTTTTCCACTCCTGTCGAGACTCGTGTCAAGCTTCATTCGGATCTTGAAGGTGAATGTGTCGACGAACATTTGTACAGATCAATGATCGGGTCACTTATGTACCTGACGGCCAGCCGCCCCGACATAATGTTTGCCGTGTGTCTCTGCTCAAGATTTCAATCCAAACCGAAACAGTCACACTTGACTGCCGTGAAACGAATTTTCAGATACCTGAAGTCCAATCCGAAGAGGGGGCTGTGGTATCCCAAGGATGAGCTTTTTGATCTTAGAGGCTTCTCTGATAGTGATTACGGGGGTTGCAACATGGACCGGAAGTCAACCACCGGCGGAGCTCAATTTTTGGGGAACAGATTGGTTTCGTGGCAATGCAAGAAACAATCAACGGTGTCTACCTCGCCAGCCGAAGCGGAATACATCGCTGCAGCTTCCTGTTGTTCTCAAGTTCTCTGGATCCAGAATCAGCTTCTGGACTACGGTTTGAATTTTATGTCCACCCCTATTAACATTGATAATACTGCTGCCATGTTCATTGTTAAGAATCCTGTTCAGCACTCTAAGACCAAACACATAGAGATTAGGCATCACTTTATTAGGGACTGTCATGAGAAAAAGCTGATTACCTTAGTTCATGTTTCCTCTGAAAACCAACTTGCAGATCTCTTCACCAAGGGATTTGATGTTTCTAGGTTTAACTTCCTAGTACAATCAATAGGAATGATTAACTTTGAGTAAGCTCTTCTTTAGGTTCCTTTAGAATAAGTGCCTTAGTCTTAGGTTGTGTCGTTTTAGAGGTATTGTCTCTGTTTGATCCATAACCTGCAATAATCTGATATTGAAAATCCAAAAAGATTTTAATTTTTATCTCAATCTTTCTGACACCAAGTTGAAAAGCCAAAAAGATTTTGCCTTTAAAATTTTGGAAGAAAACTCAAAAAGATTTTACTTTTAGTTCTTTTGAATTTTTGTTAAGTTTTTGGTCATTAGTCTTGATCATCAAATAAAGCACTAAGTGTTAATCAAATTTTCAGAAAATACCAAAAATATTTTATCTTTATTTTATTTTATTTTATTTTGAGTCCTTGTGTCAGTCGGACTGGCCTAAACCGACTCACGGTTGAAAATTTAGAGAAAATCACAAAAATTTGCAAAAATAAATAAAAATCACTAAAAATAGCATCGGGTCATTTCAAACAACTTTTGTGAAGACACTTGTTGAATACCTGATGTCAAAGTCAAAATCTTGAATTTTTAGTGATGCTTCAATAAATACTGAAAAATTGAAGAAAATTCCAAAAATTTGAAAAAATAAATAAAAATCATGTAAATTAGAATCGAGTAATTCCCAACAACTTTTGTAAAGGCACTTGATGGGTACTTGAGTCTAAGCACAAGATTTTTGCAATTCTGCAATGCTTAAAATAAACTTTGAGAAAGAAAACCAGAAAATTTTGGTTTTGGTTGGGTAAACTATAGGAACATGATATAATTCTGGTCTTGTGATCTGACCATAGGATATGAACCAATCGACCAGTAATTCTATCATTCGATGTGTCGGTAGGCTCAGCAAAATAAGAATTAGGCAAATCCTGTGATTAAACACTTAAAACCATGAAATTGTGGACTTTAAGTCAAAACAGTTAGTAAAATCCTTTAAACATGCTCAAGTCTGTGCTAAGTAAGTTAACCAACACACTCGAGTATTTCTTTTGCGGAAAGTGCTGATTTCAAACCTTACAATAAGTGTGCGATATCACACATTATTCAATAAGTGAGAAACATCTCACATTCATCTATTGACCGTGACACATCTGCTGAGGAAACTCTGACCTTGTGTCACGCGTCCCATCATTATCATTGAAAACATACCGTGACACATCTGCTGAGGGAACTCTGACCTTGTGTTCACGCGTACTGTCATTATCATTGAAAACATTCCGTGACACATCTGCTGAGGAAACTCTGACCTTGTGTTCACGCGAAACAAAAAAAAATTATTCACCCATCTTGAAATCAGTACTTACCTCTAAAGAAATAGGGGGAAGAAATTCCATATGTGTGTTGTGCTTGACTGAAGTGCTAAATAGACAAAGCTAGGATAACTGTTTGACTTTGTGGAATAAAAAGTCAACACAATTGTCATTAAGTCAAAACTAAAACATGATAAATGACATCACAGTGATTTTGCTGAAAATTGACTTGCTTGAGCTTAAGTGGATAACAATACCGACAATCTGACTTAGGTTACTGAATCTGAGAGGGAATTTGATTTGTAAGTGTCTATGATCACGTAATTGACCGGTTTGATTCCTAACATAGTCCAACCATTACCGAGCAAAAATATGCAAAATTAAGCAAATTACTGGAAATTACCAGAAAATAAGGATTTAACGGTGCAAATGAAAGCACTATGCTTTGATATAACCAAATTTGGCATAAAAAGTGAATTTGGGTGCTTTGTGCTTAAAACCTTCAAGTTTGTGATAAATTTGTCAAAATTGAGAAATTTGAGGTTCATTTGCTGTTTTAAGTCAAAAACAACCGTTTTGGTAAGTTTGGGCTGGTCTGACTCAAATTGTTTTGATTCAATAAGGTTTTTGGTCATGTTTGTGAATTTTAAAAGTTCTGAGTCAATATGGTGTTTTTATCATTTGTTGCACTTAGAAATCTTAAATATTCCCAAAATGCCCTTAATGAGCTCATTTAAAGTTTATGCAATACACTGAGTTCTCACTTGAGAATTATTAATGCTTTTGCTTCGGATGTTCTCATTTTGGTTGTAAATGCATCATAAACCAGAAAGTTTTTCATAAAAACAACTTGCTGTCAAATCTTTCTAAATGATAGGTTTTTATGCTGTTGGCAATCTCACATAAACCAAAATTTCATTTGGCGATCTCGCCTATTTACCTTGGCGATCTCAAGTTAAATACTTGGCGATCTCAAGTTAACACTTGGCGATCTCAAGATAAATACTTGGCAATTTCAAGTTCATACTTGGCGATCTCAAGTTTGGCGATCTCAAGTTTGGCGATCTCAAGTTTGGCGATCTCAAGTTTGGCGATCTCAAGTTAATACTTGGCGATGTTGGTGGTCCTGCCCTTGGCGACTTCGCCTATTTTCTATCCTTTGGCGATCTCGATTAAACAAGATTCAAACCCTAGGATGTTTTTACGACCTCGCCTGGTCTAATAAAGAGGGGAGTTCAATTTTTTTTTTCCATTCAAACATAAAAACACACAGTCTCCTTCCCTCCTTCTCTCTCGGCGATCCTCCGTCAACCACCTCCTTCCACCACCGAACCTCACTCCGGCGACCGGAAATCTGTCTCTCGTGCTCATAGGGTTGATCCGCACACCCTTTTAGCACCATCAGGTTAGTTATTTTCTAGGTTGAATTGAAGTTTTTGTGTACTGGTGTTAAATGTTTCGGCCGAAGGTTCTTGAAATCGATTAGGGTTCTTATCGATTGCCTTGTGTTTGTTTGATTCACAGTTTTCTCTTCATCTAATCGTGTGATTAAACCAAACCATCGAGCTTCTTTAAGGTAAAAATTCCCTTAACACCCTCTCGATTTTGAACCGTGAACAGGGTAGGTTTCTGTGATCAATATACGGGTTCTTGAAACCATGAGAGATCTGTAAATTTCTGTTGATTCATGGTGATTGAATCATGTCTAAGCAAGTGATTTCATTCATGAGTTATTGTATCTCATCGTTTTTTCTTGAACAGAACCGTATACAACCATAATAATGGAGAGATGGGTATGAAGTTTTGTGTTGTTTGGATTCACAGGATGTAGGGAAGATAACAGAAATTTAAACATGATGATTGATTAAAAAAAATTGTTGCTAGTTATATGCAATCTACTTGAAATTGATCATGTTTGTTTGAGTTTACAATAATTCTGTGTTCCTCTCTATGTTTTGGATGGATCTTGAAATATGAATTGGGATTGATTGAATAAAAGGATGTTTTGATTATGTTTGTTCCAAAACACAAATATGATTCGTTGGAATGATTCTAAATGCAATCCGGGTCAAAAGAGCTTAAAAGATTGCAAGCTAAACTAGACTCTGTCTTGGTTTGACCCGTTAAGGAAATAAATTGAGTTTTGAAACAATTCATGTCAAAATTTTAAATTTTTGAAAAGAAACCAAAAATAATGAGTTTGGTAATTGGTTTAAGTCCTAAGTGAGATAAACTTTGATGTATATCTCATCCTTTGGCTCAAATGGTAAAATTTATCAATTTTATCCACATGACCAAAGCTGGACTTCAAAATGTCTAAACTCATTCCAATAAGAGTCATTTGACTCAAATAACTTGAGGATGGAAATCTTTGACATGAAATGGTAACATTTGTCGCTTTTATGTTGCTTTAAGAATAAAATTGACCTGATAATACAACATGAAGGCTACTTATGACCATTTTCTTGGATTTCTCCTTCTCAATTGAAATTCACTGGATATGCAATGTAAATTGATAAAATAAGTCAAGTTCAGGACTTCAAATTGTCTAACATAGGTTTGAACTAAATATAGGTTAAATCTGCATTGTTTGACTTGTCTTGACTTGGTTTTTGGTAAATGCTTGCATAGTTGACTTCTTAAGTCAAATCTGGTGTATTTCACTCCTGTTTAACGAATTTGACCCCATTTTGGCTGTGTGTAGCTTCAAATCATTGCTTAACAAATTTTGCCTGATTTAATAACAGATTCTGTCCAGAAACACTGCAAGATCTTCTTGTCTCTCACATTGATCTTAGCTCAATTTAGATCATCAAAGAGGTATGTTTCTTGATTTCTCGGCAATATTTGAGATGCAATTATTGAGCTACACAGGGGCAATTCATTAAACTTTCTCAATCAACTTGAATAACCTTAGTCAAGTACCTAATAAGTGTTTGATTGATCACAAACAGGATCAAGCTTTGAACCTGTTGATTTCCTGATATTTCTCAATTAGATCTTAGCAAAATTTAGATCTTCCTTGAGGTATGTCTTCTGATCTCTAATAAAGTGTTGGATACTTGACTTCTGGCTATTCAGGAGGACTATCTTCTTATCTGTTGTTCTCAAATTCAATAAATTTCATGGACTATGACTTTGCATGCTAAATTTCTGCAATTCTGAGTTAGGATATATATATACTTGATTTAATGAAATAACATGCATATTAGTCATTGTTTTATGAATCTTTGTCTTTTATTCTAAATAAATGGTTAGGATAGGAACTATTGAAGCTCATATCACTCTCATATGAAAATAAATGCAGAAAAGGTTAGAATTTAGGGCTGATTGTTCCTATTAGTCTCTGATCTTGATGATGCTACACAAGTCTGATATTGAATGCTTCTTGTTCCTTACTTGACTTTAATTGACTATTGGTTAATGTGAGTTAAGCATGTAAGAACTTCATACATGTATTCTGTTTCATCATTTGACTTCTTATGAATGCATAAGTAGTTAAATAGAATATATGTGTTTGTAAGTGTCTCAAACTGCCCAAATCATACAGAAAAAGGGAATCATGATACAAGAATTCTGTTTGATTTCAAAATCAATAATTTCAAATTGTGAAAAGCACAAGTTTAGGGGGAATCACTTCTTGATTCCTTCTAAAGGTTGTTGAGTCTTTTGAGTCAAATTGTGTCCATTTAACGAGAGTCCACTCATTCTAGTGAACTTTTGCACAAGTTCTCAAAATTCTATCATAATTTGCCATTACGTGTGTTTTTCATCAAATAAACATCAAACGGAATCTTTGGGTCAAAATCCTTCACCAAAGTCATCTCTTTCAATAAAAATTTAGAATTTCACGGGAAATTACTGGAATTTGGGTAAATTCTACTGATATATTCTGTAATCCCAAAATTGATTAGTTTTGAAGAAATTTGAGTCTATGTATTAAGTAAATTTCTTTCATATCTTTGTAAGAAAATTGAAAAGCTCTGTCACTATCACGAATTTAGTGTGATACGACATTCACTTGACTTGTCAAATTTGATGTGATCATGTTATTTCTTATGTGCAGATGCCTCCCAGAGTGGAAAGAGCAGCCAATGCCCCTCTGGATTTCTCAAAGTCACACAATCAATTTTGTGAAATTAACAGAAACTGGACAGATGCAGGTCGTTATGAACAGGCCTTCAGAATTCTAGAGAACTCGAATTGGATCACTGGCATTCAACTTGAGCCTGTCATCAGCGCGGGTATAATAAATGATTTCTGGAACAATGCAAGCACATTCGTTGCTGATAATGGTTCCAAATCCATCAGATCAAGAATTCAAGATGTTTATGTTGAAATAACTGAGGAAAGAGTCCGAGAAGTGCTGCAGCTAAATGATGCACTCTGCCCTGATTCCTTTCCAAAGAACGAATGGCAAGACACGATCCGAATGATGGGTTATCAAGGAGATCTCTCCATGGCTACAAATCCTAAGATAAAGAAGACATTATTCCCAGAAAATTGGAGGTGCATCATCACTTTCTTCATTTCTGCTTTCGCTCAAAGAAAGTCTGGAACTGATGACTTTGTGGAAGAAACTGCCTGGGCACTGCATGGTTTAGCATCCGGTGCTGGTTTCAACCTCTCAAGGCAAATAATTAACTGGATGAATTACAATTTGCATCCAACAAGGAAATCAGAGACGTTCTTAATGTACCCGAGATTCATTCAAGCCATTCTTGATCGCTTCTACCCGAATCTGCAAAAGACAGAACCATACTTGGTTCCTAGGAGAATGATGTCCGGTTCTTACACCCGCTACCAGATAGGTAGGTACGATGGACCCGAAATACCATTTTTCCCAAACATGATTGAGGGAATTGATGTCGATGACGACATGGATGAAGATCAAAATAATGATGCTGATGCTGATATGGTAGATGTCAATGCTGCCGAACCTGAGAATAATGAAGCAAATCTACAAGATGTTCATCCAGTCAACTCTCCAATTCATGATGATCCCGTGCAATCAGAACCAGAAAACAGGGCATCATCCAGAGATTCTGCTGGTTCAGATAATTCAGAAGATGAAGAGGAAGGATCTGATAGTGAAGCAGATAAGTCTGGAAATGATGGTGAAGATAAATCTAATAACTCTGTATCCAAACCTGAATCTGGGTCAAGATTCCAACCTGGATCAGAATCTGGTTCCGACTCCACCAGTTCTGATGCTAGGGGTCCCAAACAGAAGAAATTGAAAACAAGAGAAAAAGCTAAAGTTAGTGAACGACCTGAAGCTTCAAGTCAAAAGAAGCTGAAGAAAATAAAGTCAAGGCCGACACAAGATGACCTCTCACCAAATAACTCAAAATCTGATTCACGTGAAACAGATTCAGCATCGTTTATGTTTGATGGTCATATCAAACCACACTACAATAGAGTGTCTAGATCAAAGTATGCTCCGGAAAGGAAAAAGCTTGAAATAAGACGAGGGCCAATATCCTGGATCTGGAACTGATGCTGCTGCTCAATCTACTCCAGTCGCCACCGCAGAAGCCACAGTCCATGCAGTTGATGCCTCTGCTGACATCAACACCACAAACTTGGAACCGGTCTCACAAATTGAGACTCAGCTCATCTCAACAGCTCCTGCTCAAGAAGTGGTCCTGAGGCAAAATCCTGATGTCTCTAACATTTCCTCTGACGACAAGCTTAAGGATGCACTTGACAGAATAAAAGAAAAAGATCAAGAGCTCCTCAAAGCCAATGAGAAAATAAAAGAGCAAGCTGAAGAAATCGAAAGGTTGAAAAAGCTATTGGCTGAAGCTCTCAAAGATAATCAAACTACCGGTACCAATGGTGATGAAGCTGGAGGTAATGGAAGTGGTAACCAAGGTGACGATCAGATGCTGGATCAACCTCCCGCAACAGAAGACACTCAAGAAAATAAAGAACCAAGTCCTAGCCTGCCTGGCAAAGCTTCTGATACAATAACTCTTGCCGTTGTCACGGAACAAGATATAGATGATACTCATCTTGCTGATTTTCAATCAGATGACAACGAATCTTCCGAACCTGATGTGGACATTTCCTTTGGTGATGCTTTTCTGAATGATGAACTGAACGATGAAGAGGAAGAGGAAATTTATCAATCTGTAATAAGCTTAGTGCCGCTCCCTGAGAATATCAAACTACCAAAATTCTCAAGGACTGCATTTGAAGCAAATCAATCATCTTCGGGAGAGGTACTTGCTTTAACCATGGGTGAACCAAATGAACCTCCCGTCATTCCTGAAGATTCATTGCAACTCCAGTTGGCTCCTCCAGTACAACAGCCAATAAGCATTGTTATGACTGAAGCTGGTGTATCTGAGATCTCTGAACAGCTGAAACACTTACATGTTGAAAGTGAATTTCTGGATCTTGGAAGAACTGCTTTTCGAGAATTCTATGCCAACACCCTGGCTACTGATCCAAGTAGCAGAAGTGGTGTGATTGTTACTGAGGAATCCCTTGAAGCTGGAGAAGTTTTGGAAATTCAACCTCTCAGCATGATTCCAGATGAAATCTTCAATGATATAAGTTTGGCTGCGCGTCTAAATAACCTCATTTATGACTCCAGTGCAACAAACTTTATAAACTTGGAATTCACTGCTGACGATGAATATGATGAGGAGATAATTTATGAGATCAAGGATGAACCGGTTGAGTTCACTTCTCCAACTCATCCTAGATCTGAGCCAGTGGAAAGCGAACCTCAAAACGTAGAAGATGCTATCAGATCATCTATTCCTTCACCAGTCCATCACTTAGAAGATCAGGCAAATCCTGAAGGAGTTCCTGCACAACCTTCACTGTCAGCGTCTACTGCAACTGCCACCAGCACCGTCCCTGAATCTATTCAGACTCTTCCTATAACCAGTGCAAGTGGTGGTCAGGGTGAAAATAATCCAGTTTCATCTCATGAAGCTGGTCCCTCAGTTAGGCCTGACAAAGGTAAAAGAAAGCTAACTCCTGAAGAGGTGTATGAACAGGAAATGGAGAAGCAAAGGAAGAAGGAAGAATCTATCAGAGCTGCTAAGGATGAAATACTTCTTGAAAGGACACTGGATGAGATTGCAAGGCAAGAAGCCATCAAACAATTGGAAGAATCCGTCCGTCCTCCATCAAAAATAGGTCTTGGATCAGAATACACTGAGCCAGAAGTTACCAACTCTGATGAGAGAGAACCCAGAATCAGAATAATTCCTAACCTAGCTGGTGATAATGTTGATCCTTCTGACGAGTCTGTGATTGCAAATTATGTCAGAGAGTTAATCTCTCGTGGGATTCCCTTATCCTACCTGATGAATCTCACAGAGTCACAGCTAGTGGAACTGTATACCGATGAGCAAGACATGGATAAACATCTGTACAATTACAAACTGGCAGAGAAGCTCACTGATCCTCGTGTAAATCCTTTTGCTGATACAGACAAGAAGTTTGAATATGTTCAGTTCAATGATAATCTGAGGGAGAAGATTCGAGAGATGCACGCACAATACATGCCTCCTCCTCCTGAGATTTTTGATCGGTTTTCACCTCCACCCAGTCCAGCTACTGCTACGCTTGAAGTAAATAAAATGAACAAGAGAGAATTACAAGACTTTCTAGACTTAAGGGGATATGCTCGTAAAAGCTACAGCAGAAAGCAAATCCCCGGTCTACGAACCATGGTCAAAGAACATATTATCGAAGAAAATAAGAAAGTAAAGCGTCAGCAGGATGAACGTGAAGCTAAAAGAGTGGAGGAACACCGAAAGAAAGAAGCTCCTACTTTGGTCGACGAATGGAAGGAGATGGAACCCTATCGAAAAGCCTTAGTGCAGTTTACTGCTAAGAAGCTTAAAGATATGCCTCCAAACGTTGAATCAGATGATGGAATGAAGATTCTTGGGTGGAAATACGATCATGAATTCAAGGCATTCATTGTCAAGCGCAGAAATGGTTTCGTTCAATTCTTTGCCAAAATAAAGGATCTCCTAAATCTGTTTTCTTGGGAGTTGAAGCAGCTCAGATGGCGTCCACTGATAAATCACTCAAATGATCCTGTAGGCAGAGATGCTGAGGATCAAATAAGGGCCATCTATAATGTGAGCTCAAATCGTCCCATCAAGACTGAAAAGAAGAAATACAAGACATTCAGAAGGCAAAGAGCTGAAGTCCCTCACAAAGTTATGTATAAAAGTATCAGCAAAGATTTGGTCACAAAGAAAATAAAAGGAGATCAGAAGAGCAATCCTATAACTTGTTGGTACTACAGTGGTGATACTCATGAGCTGGTTATTGAAAGGGAAGACGGCTGCACAATAAGACTCTTCGCAGCAATCGAACTGAGACTACTGCATCGAAGCTACTTAAAGTGGTTATTCTATAGTCGCCTTGACACCATCCCTCGAAGGCTTAGGCCATATGAGATAGTGGATGCAAACTACTTTGGTTTGTTTCTAAGATGGTGGTGTTGGGAGTGTATTGCTGCTAGGAAGATGAAGACGGAAAGCCTAAGTACCTTGAAATACTGGGCCATGGGTGGTCGTGGAATCTGCTATCTCTCTCGGGGTAGTGAAAGGGTGATTGAAATGTGGCACTATTCTGACTTGAAGAAGTTTGCGCGAGAAGATCTATGGATTCTGTACGATGCACAGATTGTCTGCCTTGATGATCGTTACAGGAACCTTGCACGAAAGTACTGGAGATTCTTGCTGAAGCTGCTTGGTCAACTTAGATAGTTGTCTAGTTTTCTTTTTATGTTTGTATTACCACCAAAGGGGGAATTTGTAAGAACTTTATAGGGTTGGTGGCAACTCAAACATAGCATCCTTTGGTTTTGTGTTCATGTGTATATCTTTCACTTATGCTTGTATCTTGTACTTGAACAATTATCCTAATGTTTATCTTAATCATTCAAGTGTTTGATGTTTTGTATATCATGACTAAATGTCTTAGCTTGTGTTGATTATGGATATTGGAGATATTGCCTTAGTACATTTCAATTGCAGTGTGATTGTCTGTATCCAAGATCTAGGTCATTTCATGATAAGTTACTTGGTAAATGCTAATAATTGATTGTGTCTTTGTAATAACAATCCTTGATGATTCAATAATGATAATTGACGTTTCCGGAGCGTACTTAGTGATTTCTGGACTTTCTTGGCGACCTCACCAAGATTCTTGGCGACCTCACCAAGAATCTTGGCGATTTGGAGTTTGTACTTGGCGACTTGGGCTAGTGCTTCCTTGGCGACCTCGCCAACCTCTTGGCGACCTCACCAAGGTTGGCGACCTCACCAAGCCTTGGCGAGGTCACCAACCAGCCTTGGCGACTTCACTTTGGTCTTGGCGACTTCAGTGTTGTTCTTGGCGATCTCGTCTGTCTGATGTCATAAATTTCACTAACTTCAATAACATTCTCTTGATTTCAGCACATTCACGACCTGTGCTCTCTCTAGTATAAATAGCCACTCTAGAATAACCCTAATAACACTCTTGGACGGCTGTTTGAAGATAGAGAGCACTTGTGTGTGAAAACCCTCAAGTTCTTGAGTTTCAGAGGCGAAATCTAAGGATTTCAACAAGCAAACACTATGATTTGATCATGGATTCATGATTTCCGCACTTGAATCTGTGTATTGGATGAGTAAAGGCTCAAATTTGGTCCTGACATCTAATTCTACTCCAAATAGTCCGACATCAAAATGGGTTTATGATCATCGATATCAGGTATGTGATTCTTTCTATGATCATTTTTGAGATGCTACTTTTTGTGAAGCTATGCAGGTTTCCAAATGAAAGAACATAAACAATCGTTTGTGTTACAACTGTCTTCAAAAGGTACATTTGGCCAAAGATTTTCCAGTTGCTGCTGCTTCTACATAATGAAAAGGAAAGGTTCCTTATGTTGGTAAATCTGCCAAATCAAGATTCATTGATGAATATGGCAGAGTATTTGATGAATATCAACCTACATTTTTAAAAAATCAAGGAAGATTTATCCTAAGTTTCAAAATGTTCCATATGTAGGTTGTTCGTCATAATCAACTATGACTGGCTCATCAGATAGTGATTTACCAACACAACAAATCTGGAAACCTAAAGTGATTTCGAAGGGTAATCAAGATACTGGTCGGCCAAAAGAAATTCGCTTCGGGTCATTTATAAACTGACGTGTTTGACTAGTGTGCAGGTACTTCTAGAAGACCTATCGGTGATTGAAAAGTTGCTGATGGAGGAGTATTTTGCTGTTTTAATTTAAATTTCAAGTGATATCAAATTTCAAAACTGAAAGTTTTTCTGAAAGCTAAAATTGAAAGGTATCCATGTCGAAAGGTCAATTTTTTTTCTTTTACATTCCGTATGTACTTTGGGGGGGGGGGGGGGGGATTGAAAATACCAAAAATAGTGTCTTTGTGATTTTTTAAAATAAAAAATCCAAAAATTGAGTTTTCATTTTAAGGGGGAGAAAAACAGAAAATACAAAAACATTGAAAAAATGAGAAATTGTATTCGAATATAATTGGGAATAATGGTACATTGGCTTACTTGTCCGACTCATGGATAAACTAGATGAATAAGCCATATAATCATTGTTCGATGTGCTTGGTAGACTCGGCATTAAATCAGAAAGTATTCAGATGTGATATACACTAAATAGTAATGTTTGACCAAGTGGACAACATCTTGATGCGTATCTCAAGATATTGAAAATATATGTGAAAAAGAAAATGAGAAGTCATTGTGTATACATGTGTTCATTTTGCAAAGATTTAAACTTATTTGATTTTCTTTATTTTCTCAAACGATCGGACTTTCTTTGCGTATCGAAAGATCGACATGATTGTCGTTCGTTTGAGGTTCTACTTTATTTTCTTTGGTGTTTCATATAACTCATCGGACTTTCTCTGCATGTACAGGAGTACCAACCTGATCGTTGTTGGGCTATACAATTTTAACTTGTTTTATTTTCTTATTTTATTAAATCTGAGGCCTTATCTGCGTATCGAAAGATCGACCTTAAAGTAGACGATTTAACGTTCTTATTTCTTTTTTCATGGAACATAGTTGACAATATCATGAATACAATCACTATGTGTTAAATCACAAGTGAAATAACAAAGTGCGATAAGCAAATGCATATATGAGTATGTCTGATAGTGTGGGGTACACTAGTCAAAGCAAATATAATCAATACAATAACATATCCAGATGTTATGAGTATGATTTTCTAGAGTTTAAGATGGACAAATTATACAAGTAATCGACATGACTTGTGTGGACATGACTTCTGTGCTGAAGTAATTGAAATTGAAGTATAGTTCATCATGTTATGTTTAATATGATCCCAAGTTGTGATCTTTCTCGTAAAAGACAAAAATAGTGTTTGATTCTGTATTGCATTTATGTTTCATATCTAAGAAGTCCAAAAACATTTTAGGTGTGTTTTAGCATAAACATAGAAAAATCAAGAAGATTTTCTGTGTGTTTTGATATAAAGTTTCAAAAAGCCAAAACGATGTTGTTTCTTATTTGTTTTCGACCAATCGACATGTGATACGAAATCAAATTTCAAAAATATCTTAAATTCTCGAAGAGAAGTTTTGCGCCAAGATTAAATTAATTTTCATAAAGAAAAAGGAAACCGTGTTTCTGTCTTCTGAAATTGCAGGTTTTGTGTGTCAAGACTCAAGCATGGTGAAAGGGGGAGTTTGGGTATCTTTCACAAGTGGATCTTGAAATTTCAAAGATTATTCAAGAGTGATCTAGCCATGCAAGCTCTATAGCTGACAAGAAATCTCAAGTTGAAGATCGGATGCAGCAATGCTGAAGATTGAAGACTTAAGTTTAGTTAGCATAGATACACTAAACATTAAGGGGGGTTTGTTAGAGCATATTCCTATGCTACAATGTGTCTCGTGTATTGTATCTAGATCAGAGCGTGTTTGTGAGTCTTAATGTCAACTTATCAAGGGTTGCATACCAATTGGTATGTCAAATGGTACGCTGGCCAACATACCAAATGGTATGTTGGATGGTACGCTAGTTAGTTGTTTACTATAAATACTTTATGTTAGAATGAGCTTGGAACACTTCTGTCATTCTACACATTTTGTGTGTGTATTCTAGAGAGAGAAACCAGAGAGTCTTCATTGTAATTTTCAAGTGATTCAATAAGAAAACTCTTATTTACCTTCTCGTGTACTAGATCGATTGATCCTATCAGCCAAAGATCGTATCACGCTCTTACAGCATGTATTCACCTTCACCATATGCATAGATACACTACACGTTAAGGGGGAGTTTGTTAGAGCATATTCCTATGCTACAATGTGTCTCGTGTATTGTATCTAGATCAGAGCGTGTTTGTGAGTCTTAATGTCAACTTATCAAGGGCTGCATACCAATTGTTATGTCAAATGGTACGCTGGCCAACGTACCAAATGGTACGCTGGCCAACGTACCAAATGGTATGTTGGATGGTACGCTAGTTAGTTGTTTACTATAAATACTTTATGTTAGAATGAGCTTGGAACACTTTTGTCATTCTGCACATTCTGTGTGTGTATTCTAGAGAGAGAAACCAGATAGTCTTTATTGTAATTTTCAAGTGATTCAATAAGAAAACTCGTATTTACCTTATTGTGTACTAGATCGATTGATTCTATCAGCAGTAAGATCGTATCACGCTCTTACAGCATGTATTCACCTTCACCATATGCATATCTCCCCATAACATGCATTTTTCCCCCAAAAATGAAAAACTTATTTTTGGATTTTTCATTTTATAAAAACAAGACACTATTTTTGGCTTTTTCAAATTTCTCCCCCTAAACTACAAACGAAATGTAAAGAAAGAAAATTGATCAACCGACACAGAATAATTTCAGGTTAGAAAGATGAATCGTGAAATTTAAATTAAGATAAGCAGAATACTCCTCCATCAGCAACATTTCAATTGTCGATAGGTCATCTAGAAGTACCTGGACACTGGTCAAACACATTAGTTTATAAATGACTCGAAGCGAATTGCCTCTGGTCGAGAAGTGTCCTATTTTTGCTTCGAAACCACCTTAGGTTTCCATTGTTGTTGTTGTTTTCGTAAATAAGTATTTGATGAATCAGTCACAGTTGACTGTGACGAACAACCTACAATTGGAACCTTTAAAACTTTTGGAATAAATCTTCCTTGCCATATTCATCAATAATCTATTTTTGGCAGATTTACCAACAAATGGAATCTTATTTCTTCTTTGAGTAAAAACAGTAGGAACCAGACAATCTTGTGCCATATGTCCCTTCTGGCGACAATTGTAACACAAACGACTGTTTTTCTCCCACCGTTTAGGAACCTGCATAGCTTCACAAAAATGATTATCTCCAAAGTGATCAAAGAAAGTATCATATACATGATGTCGATGATCATTAACCCATTTCGATGGTCGGGCTCTTTGGAGTAAAATGAGAACCACCAGAAGAAGAATTTGCAGATTACTTCCGATTGTTTTTTTCATCAACATTTTTCTTAAAAGCTTCAGATATTTTCTGAGCATCCATGTAGTGAAGTGGAAATTCTTTATCAGAAAATATTTGCTCTGAACCCTTGAGCTTATAGAATCTCTCGGGTTGAACTTTTTCAGCCTTAAAAACATCCTTTTGAACTTGTTTCATCTTAACCTTCTCCAGATTTTGTTGTTTCTGAGCTTGAGTACCACAATCTTCAACAATCTTTGACTTAAAACCCAAACCTGCATTTTTACCAGAAATCTTCTCTTCTAAAGCAGATGATTTATGCCAGTCTTTGCTAATCGTGAAAACTCAACTTTGACTTCTTTAACATTCTTCTTTGCATAGAAAATTGTCTCATGGATATCAGTATGAGATCGAATCTTCTCAGTTTAAGTAGCTAACTTCTCTTTTTCAGTCGATGAAGAACCAGACACAATCTCTGGAAATTTAGGAACCTTAGATTTCTTCTCATTCTTCTTGCCACTCTTTTTGTTCTTCTTTTTCTTCACAACCTTCTCTTCTCACTACTACAAAAATGGCCTTTCTTGATGCTTTTTGCGTGTCAAGAAAGGGCCTAGATGACGCGCAAAAAAGAGTCAAGGAAGGTAGGGTCAAGAATCCTCTTGACGCGCAAAATGAGCGTCATCTGCTTCTTGACGCGCAAATAATGACGCACATTTTATGACGCGCAAAGCGTGTCATAAAAAGCATGTCAAGGAAGCCCCCGTCATAAATATGCTTATGACACGCATAAATGCGCGTCATGAATTAAAACAAAATTTTAAAAAATTATTTTTGTAGATTCACTAATTTCCACATTAATGACAATCAACCTCCTAATCAAAATACAATACACTTGTAGCAAAATAATACATTTTATATATAGAGCAAACATTACAAATGTAACATTAGTTTACATTGCACTAACTACATGTAACCTTAGCTTCTTCCATCTCCATACTTGCATTATCAAGCCCATCTAAACATAATCTGCTAGTTTGCATGCTGTGAACACTGTCACAACATCAAGATAAAAAATGCAAATTCAATAATACTAATTAGAAAAAGATCAGCAAACAAAGCAACACAACTGAGAGATTTTAAAACGATATTTTAATAAAATGTGAGTTCAAATTCATTAAAACAGAGTAATCTGAGTATCTAACAATGAAACTAACACTAACAACGATACTGAGCACCAAAAACAGAAAAACAAACCTAAGCGGTGAGCAAAACAGCGCCACCGGCTTCCTTGATCTTTTTCTCAACAGTTGGAACTGAAATATAGACATATTTAAAGATGAGGGTACATACATGGCAAATCACTTGGCACACCAAACTCATTTTATGTCAAAAATCAGAGAAAAAGCATGAATTTCATAACCCAGATGACCTGTTAGAGATTAAACATAATCAAGTCGGCATGTTCCTAAACTACTAGAAGAAACCTTAGCTTGCTGAAAATAGAACTGTAATATGGGCCTGATGAAAAAGAAAATAAAAATTAGCTTGCTGAAAATAGAACACTTTTTATACATGAAATGTTCTATGAGGAATTAGAAAGGTCATAGTCAACTGTCTTCAATACGGCTAATGTACCGTATGTGCTTGCCAAGTGACTGTTGTTTGGGACCACAATGAAAGGGATCAAATACCTTACATGTGACTAGTAGCAAGATCTTTCAAGCCAGAGAGTCTTAGCTATGAACACCAAAAGTGAGACCATGCTGATTTGGTATCACGAGTTCACAATTCTTTACTAGAACCTATCAGCATTAATATTGTTAGCCTCCAAAAACATCACAGCTTATTATAGCATGAAAAGGCTAACTCTTATAAATGAACATTAAACCTATTAGGATACAAATACATCACGGTTAGTTGTATAGAATATTACCAATGCGCATTCTGGCCGAATTGCTTCTTAGAATGGTCATAGAGACAAGTTTTTCAACTAGCCTACAGTAATCCAGCCTAGCTTGAGTGTAGTACTCGTATCACAAATTGAGATGCAAAAACATGAATCAACTTAATGAAATTGGAGAAACAACACAAGATTACCTTTAAGTGTCTTCAAGCTGACACAATGAAATTAAAATAAACCTGATAGTGAACTACATGAACTGCTAGCCAAGATGAAAGCCTTGACTCATGGACCTGATGCACAATCAATAAAAAACTGAATCAAAATGTTTCACAGAGAATAGATTGAACCTCATTGGTATGAATTTGGAACTTTCAATTGAATCAAACAGAATAAAGTTACATACATACCTGTAGTGTTCTAGGCTCTTGAGCCTCTCGAATAGCTTGCACTAGCGCGACGGTGGCGAGTGCCTCCACGCTCCGGTTCCTCAAACAAGTGGCAAGAAAATAAATGGTGTTATCATCGTCTTACACTACACTAAAAAATATAAGAGCAAAGCAAATAATCATGTAAATATTGAACCTAAATAGTATCATCATTTTTCAAATGTAATATTGAACCTAATAACTATATTTGAAGTCAAATTTACCATATGGCATAAACCAAATCCAGGAGCAAATAACCACAAAACTGATCAGACCACATCTAAGGAGTTTTCCTGATGTATTTATCTTATTTATCATTTGAAGCAACATATTTATGTGCATAAGGGTCATATGATGCCATCTTTTAACTAAAAATGCATATTACCTTGAACCAAGTTTGGACTAGGTAGCTACCAAAGGATCTGTGGGAGGAAGGGGAATTGCTTTGTCTGTCGGAACAATCTGCTACTCCGTATATGTTCTTGTGGCACTAACTAAATGATAAACAACATCCCCAATGTTCACGTCACGCATACTACCTCCGTCCCTACAAATCATCAGACATAAACAGTTTTATATTTGTCTTGGATGATGTTCAAGTAAAGCTTATTAGAATGATATTCATGAATTGTGTTAGAATCACAGATTATTTCTAAACAAACCAACCATCCTACCTGGGTTTGGGCTGTTCGCCAGTTAATCCTTTATTAGCTTGAATCAAGTTCGGACTAGCTCAGTTACCAAAGGATCAGTGAGAGGAAGGGGCATTGCTTTGTCTGCCAGAACAATCTGCACCTCCGTATATGTTCCCATGGCACTACCTAAATGATAAACAATATCAAGTATAGAAGAAAATAGGTGGGGAGAAAAGATTAGAAGAAAGATGGAACCTCAGGGCCACCAAGCTCATAAATAAAAATAACCATTCAACACCAAGACCCCAAGCCCAGAATCACAACGATGTAATCAAATCTGCAATAAAAAAAATTAACGGTTAATATTTTGATTTATTCATAACAATCCATATCAAGATCCGTAGTTGGTGTGTTAATAAGGATTTTGCCACCTAATAGACATATGGTACAGCCCTGCAGCAAGAACTGAAACCGTTATTGTTGCAACGCTAATAAAATATAAAGACTGAAGTTCCCAATATTCATTGGAAGGCGCTAATCTTAAAAGGTTAATAATAATGAAATCGAATCTGTTCTTTTTAAAATTAAAATGGGCCCCTGAATCAGTATATTCTTTGCATCTTGCCTTTGTCACTTGGGCAAATTAAACATGTGACAATTGCATATTATTCAACCATATAATTCCACTCTAACCACATAAATACAGGCAAAAGTTACCTTAATATGTCGACAAATAAACTTACCAGTAATGCGTAAAGCACAACCACCATGAGCTGTTGAATTTGCTTAGCATTAGCCTATGATAAAAGAAAAAATCAATCAGTGGATGACTGGATAGTTCATATACCATTCATATGTGCATTACCTAAATATATTTTTTCTCTAGGAAACAATCATCTTTAATAAAAAAAAAGGTACACTATAAATTCTTTTGAAGGGTAGCATCCATATAGGTTTGTATCTGGTATACCAAGTACCCAATCTCATAAGGTGGGAGGTTCAAACTGATCAATATCTTAACCACCATTAAGTGTTTAGCTTGTATGCGGATTCAGAAAAGAATATCAATAACATGGACTCATCAGATATGTGTGTAGCAGGTCCCTAATAACAGTAAATAAACAAAATCTGCTGTGAAATAACAACAAATAAAACATCCATTCATAACAAACAGGTTGGTGTTTGCAAACCAAGTGAGTATTTTCACTTAGGCATTTCAACAAGCACTTTGTGTGCACTAATGAATGAACCAAATTAAATATAAAATAAGCATCAATCCAGCCCCAAAATCACAATCAGTAACCAAAATTCAAGTTATTAGGAAGTTTGTAATCATAAATCATTGAAAACTTGAAAGTAGATAACTCAATTGTTAGAAATTATACCTTCAATTTGTTGATGCAGCAGTCCTATCTCAACCTCTGCATATTTGGTGGAAGACGAGGTAGTGGTTTCAGAAATTTCTCAATCTTTTCTTGTATAGAAATCTCGATAATTTAACTTACCCCATTGCGGATAGTTGCCACATCAATCTCGAACTCCTGATCCCTAATTTCAATTGACGGTGGCTGTGGAATCCCAAGCGACCATCACTCTCGAACTTCTGAGCCCTAATTTTAAGCCCTAATTTCGGCCATGGTGGTGACGGTGGTCCTCTCACGATCGATTCCTAACCAGGGATGTGGAATGGTGTGATGATGATATGAAGAGATTTGGGGAGGAAAAGGATCTGAAAGCGTATATTGAGACTTGGGCAGGAAGAGCGCCATTTTAATTTTTTAGCGGGGGGAATGGGGGGGGGAACTGAAATTTTAAGCGGGATAAATAAAAATATAAAACGACGGAAATGGGATGACGCACCCATAAAATTTGTACTTCGTGTTTTTTTATCATATATTATGACAGAAAATTTATGACACGCAAAAGTGCGCGTCATCTACTCTTAAAATTTTACAATTCTTGACAGTTTTTTTATGACACCCGTTATTGCGCGTCATTAAAAACTGTGCATCATCATTCACGTGTCAAGAAAGGCCCTGTTTCTAATAGTGT
>JBCNJP010003255.1:0-12126 GCA_039602395.1 Deinandra increscens subsp. villosa | reverse complement strand
ATTGGTTATCCAAACATCAGGCGGAAATTGTTTGTCAAGAAAAAGTCATAAGAATACCCATAACAGGAGGAGAAGTACTCTCAATTCAGGGTGAAAAGGGAGGTGTTGTCTCCGGAATCATATCATACCTTAAAGCGCAGAAGTGTCTTCGGAAAGGACACGTGGCAAATCTGGCCACTGTTACAGACCAAACCAGGGTGGAGAGAAAAATCGAAAATTTCCCGATCGTACGTGATTACCCAGAGGTATTTCCTGAGGAACTACCTGGTCTCCCTCCGCTTCGACAAGTAGAATTTGGGATTGACCTCACTCCAGGAACAGCTACGATCGCGGTGCACCATATCGTCTAGCGGTGAACGAATTTAATGAGCTATCCACACAACTGCAGGAACTGCTAGATAAGGGTTTTATTAGACCTAGCACGTCACCATGGGGAGAACCGGTATTATTCGTCAAAAAGAAGGATGGCACGTTTAGAATGTGTATCGATTACCATGAACTTAACAAAGTCACTATCAAGAATCGATACCCTCTTCCTCGAATAGATGATCTTTTTTATCAGCTTCAAGGATCCAGTTACTATTCCAAGATTGATTTAAGGTCCGGTTACCATCAGCTTTGAGTCCGTGAGGAGGACATAGAAAAGATAGCCTTTAGAACGCGCAACAGCGATTATGAATTCTTGGTCATGCCTTTCGGGCTGACAAATGCACCAGCTGTGTTCATGGATCTCATGAACCGTGTGTGCAAGCCCTACCTGGATAAATTCGTCATAGTGTTTATTGACGACATACTCATCTACTCGAAAACAAAAGAAGAACACGAGGAGCATCTACGGTTAATCTTAGAATTGTTAAAGAAGGAACAACTCTACGCGAAATTCTCTAAGTGTGATTTCTGGATCCGAGAGGTTTAATTTCTAGGTCACATCGTCAACGAATAAGGTATCCACGTTGACCCAGCCAAGGTCGAAGCCATTAAAAGTTGGCCTACCCCTAGAGCACCTACGGAAATTCGCTAATTTCTAGGTTTAGCAGGTTACTACTGTCGTTTTATAAAGGGATTTTCTCAGTTAGCTCAACCATTGACCGCTCTTACGCACAAAGGGGTTCAGTACAGATGGGGTGACAAGGAAGAGGCAGGCTTTCAAGCTTTGAAAGAGAAACTTTGTACTGCACCTGTATTATCTCTACCTGATGGGATTGATGACTTCGAGGTCTATTGTGACGCGTCAATCCAGGGACTCGGATGTGTTTTAATGTAAAGAGGTAAAGTCATCGCATACGGGTCAAGGCAATTAAAGTCCCATGAGAAGAATTACACAACTCACGACCTAGAGTTGGGCGCAGTCGTATTTGCCTTGAAATTTTGGAGGCACTACTTATATGGCACCAAGTGTACGATATTCACGGATCACAAGAGCCTCCAACACATATTTGAACAGAAGGAACTCAACATGAGGCAACGTAGGTGGGTCGAATTGCTAAACGATTACGATCTAGCAATAAAGTATCATCCAGGCAAGGCTAACGTAGTGGCCGATGCCTTGAGTAGAAAGGAACATGTTAAACCCAGAAGGGTTCGAGCTCTGCAATTAACGATCCACACAGGACTACCGGATAGACTCCGGGATGCTCAGAAAGAGGCCCTAAAGGAGGAGAATTTCGGGTCTGAATCGTTACGTGACATACATGGAACTTCGGAAGTTAAGTTTGATGGGCTTCGTTATTATAATGACCGTATATGGGTACCTTTGCATGGGAATCTTAGAGACCTGGTGATGGATGAGGCTCACAAGTCTCGTTATTCGATCCATCCAGGTTCTGACAAAATGTACCAAGATCTGAAGGGGCTATATTGGTGGCCCAATATGAAAGCTGATATCGCTAGATATGTCAGCAAGTGCTTGACGTGCGCAAAGGTCAAAACTGAACATCGAAAGCCAGCAGGATTACTGCAACAACCTAAAATTATGGAAATGGGAGGAAATATCGATGGATTTCATCACGGGATTGCCCCGTTCTTCTGGCGGTAACGATATGATTTGGGATATCGTTGACCGGTTAACAAAGTCCGCCCATTTCCTAACTATCAAGGAAAGTGACAAAACAGACAAACTTGCAAACATATACCTCAAGGAGATTGTCAAGCTTCATAGAGTGCCTTTATCTATTATCTCTGACCGAGACCCTAGAGTTGCTTCAAACTTTTGGAAAACCTTACAAACGGCGATGGGCACTCGCTTAGATATGAGTACCACGTATCATCCTCAAACAAATGGACAGACTGAACGTACTATCCAAACTCTCGAGGATATGCTTAGAGCATGTGTGCTCGACTTCGGAAAAAAATTGGGAAACGCACTTACCGCTGGTAGAATTCTCCTATAATAACAACTGCCATACCAGTATTGGAGCCGCTCCATTTGAGGCTCTTTACGGACGAAAATGCAGATCGCCGGTTTGTTGGGCCGAGGTCGGTGAGAGCCAACTCACTGGACCTGAACTAGTGCATGAAACCACAGAGAGAATAGTGCAGATCAGAAACCGCATGAAAGCGGCAAGAGATTGACAAAAGAGTTATGCAGATAAAAGCCGAAGGCCTGGAATTTGAAGTCGGCGACAAAGTACTACTGAAAGTATCGCCTTGGAAAGGTGTCGTACGCTTTGGCAAGCGCGGGAAGTTGAACCCCCGTTATGAAGGACCATTCGAGATCACCGAAAGCCTTGGTCCGGTGGCTTATCGTTTAAATCTACCTCCTGAATTGGATGGAGTGCACAACGTGTTTCACGTTCCGAACCTGAGAAAGTGTTTAGCTGATGACACTCTTATAGTTCCATTAGAAGAACTGCAAGTCGATGAACAACTGCGATTTATCGAACAACGCGTAGAAATCATGGGACGTGAGGAGAAAACATTGAAACGAAGTGAAAATTCCATCGTCAAAGTGAGATGGCAATCTAAGCGTGGATCAGAGTTCACGTGGGAACGTGAAGATCAGATGAGAAAGAAATATCCTCACCTATTTGATTAAGCGTAAACATCTAATTAAGGTATGAGTTAAATTTTGGGACAAAATTTCCTTAACAAGGGGATGATGTAGCAACCCTAAAAAAAAATTTTTTTTTTTATTCCTTCCACAGAAACCGTACCAACTTAAGGCAATTTTCGGGACGAAAATTCCTTAACAAGGGGATGATGTGACAACCGGCAATTTCCCAGGTTAACCCCGTTAATAACTTGTGTTATATTTTGATAACGTCCGTTACCTCAGTTAACTAGAATAGTTACACGAGCATTGCACATGAGTCTAGACGTCGGTTAATTTACTTGAATAATTATATAATTTATAATTTTGTACAAATTATATTTTATAATTTCACGAAAAACGTTTCGTCATTTTATGTGACAATTATATTTATTATTTTTATGCGATATATATATGTGTATTTATACGCATGTCATTTTATGATTTTATGTGACGGTGTGTCACGAAATTATACGAAGCGTTTCAATAATTTTATAGGAATTTAAATACATATAGTTATGAGGTTATAACTACGATTTTATGTGACTTTAAAGTGAATAATTAGAGATTGAAATCTATGATTTTATGTGCACCAATTAGGGTTTGCATTCTAAATATTTTATATGTTGATTTTATTCGGTCAAACTCTCGTATTTATAAGGTTAAATTCATTACCGGTTAACGCCGTTGGGGTTAGTTAACCCTCCGTTAAGCTCAAGGGACTTATCTCGCCGTTTTCTAAACTTATTTTAATCAATCAAACCTGCAAGGACCTAACTTGTAACTATCCAAACTTGTTTCCAAATTGTGTAAGTTGTTGAGGGGTCATTTTTGCCATTTCACAAAACTTGAATTGAAGGGTTTTGATTACAGTCGACGTAACCGACTTCTCCTCAAATCCGATATCAATTTCATCGGTTACGTATTTGTTCCAGCCGATCGGTCACCCCAAATTCAATCATTAGGATTGTAAAACTCATTGGAACGATACACAAGCATCCTTTCTCTCTTGTTCCTCTCTCGCTGTCTTTAAAAAAAAAAGAAATCCGCATCGCCGGCGACTGCTTTCTCCGGCCAGATACCACCCCTACACCACCAATCGAACACCCTCTGATGATCACGAGTCACTGTTCGAAGCAACGAAGGGTTCCAGGCCGTTGACGGGTTCCGGGATCGAAGTTGGAGTCTCGTGGTGTTCGAGTTTTCGGTTTCATTTCGGTCTCAAAAAAACGCATCTAAACTCAATCTCTGATGCGAGGTAACTATTTCTCCATGCTAGTCGCGCCTTTCCTTTCTATTTTGGTTTCTGGATTCGTGATTTTCCGGTGACCGGAAATCAAACTCCGGCCACCGGAGTTGTGGGGAAGAAGATGGCTCGCGACAGGTTGCTAGAGTATGTATATTCTGGTGCGTGGTTTATAAAGCAAATGGGAATGTCAGCGCAGGTTGGTAAGTGCTTCGTGTCTGGAGTCCATGAGGTCTGCGAGTTCGAATCCCCACTGCACTACAGATCTTTTTCTGTTTTTTTTCTTGGTGCCAAATTCCTGGCAACACTCACTGAATAACATTAATTTCTGAATCGCGAAATTATTCACTAAACAGAAGCTCTAGCCGGGTGGTCAGTGCGCTGTGAAATCATGTATCGAGGTCTTGGGTTCGAAACCTTGCAAACCCAATTTTATTTTTAACTGTTTTGTTTCCTTTTTAACAAACCCAATACATCAATTGATCGTAAAGCCTAACCACCATATTAGTATTCGACTATGAAATCTTGACCCGTAAATGTCTCGCATAGACCTCGTTAGGGTACTCGTTGGATTTTATTTTTATTTATTTTATTTTATGAAAACATTATAACTTAAATAGAATTAAAAAATACTTGATGATCTTCGTTTATATTAATATAAAATAGTTTTATAACATTAGAAATATATATATAGATATATACTTGATTTAGTTGTTATGCACGTATTCACAAGCGTACGTTTTAAGGATTTTCTTTAAACTCTTGAATTTATGACACGACATATAAATATATATTTAGGACGTTTTATTCTTCACATTATTGACTACGCCTCGATATTTATAATTACAAATATATACTCACCGGATGATCTTTACATTTATATATTTGGAATAACATACGCACATTGATTTTCGTAAATCCTTGTGTCTTTGATTTAATGTCATTCTTTTGACTGCTTTCGAACAAACGATTTTTATCACGTATTGAAATTGTCACCTAGCGTCATAATTGGAATTACTTGATATTGAAACCGTCGTCTAGGCTATGTTACGCATGTTCGAACACACACTTACGTATGTAATATCGATAGGTGCTCGGTAGCTACGCAAGACCTGAAGTCTTACTAAATTGTAGCAGCGCACCCTAAGGTGAGTTTCACAACCTTTACGTTACGTCCGGTTTTGGACGATAACACACGCAAACACGTTACACCCGGGTTAGGGTGATAACACGACAACGTTTATGTATGATTAAAGTAGAAATCCAACATATATCACATGTTCACGTAAAATGCTTTATCTTTGAAAGTCCTTACTTATCGAACCGTTAATAGCAAATAGCGAGGGGATATTGGGTAGTACTACTGGGGTCTGACAAACCCCACTCAGCGGGCACGAGATGCACCACCCGACTGGCGGTCAGACTGAGGACAATGTCAGCCTAAACTTACCGTGATCGAGTAGACACGGGGAAGGCAAACCACGTAAGGAATTATTCCTACAACTAATTGGTCAGCTTCGGTTGCGAACGTTTTAGTGACATGAACTTAGGCTCGCTACCTACGATATGGATTGTACTGTTAATATACATGCTTATATACGAACAAAAACTGTTGTATTCGTACTGCATAACTATACTAGATATACTTATGTGCTTATGTGAACTCACCAACATTAGTTGACACTTGCTCTTATGCATGCTTTGCAGGACGCTAGGAGAATCTGATTTTTTGGGCACGTACGTTGGCTAAAACCTTTTATCTTGGGAATTGGTTTTCAAATCTTTTCAACTTGAACTGGTATTTACTTATCGGGCGCTTGCTTGCGCAACTTGACTTTTATGAGCTTCCGCTAAACATTAACTCTGTTTGATATTTCCCGTTTGGAAATATATTTACATTTTGAACCCTAAACTTATGTTTGATGTAACTAATGACTCGGGTCCTGGTCTGGTTCACACCCCACACGGTTAAGCTCCGTTAGTGGAAATTGGGGGTGTGGCAGATTGGTATCAGAGCCCTTGGTTGCAGAGAACTAGAATTTTCAAAAATTCTAAACTGTAACTGTTTTTGAACATTAGTTACAACAATTCCCAAAAACATTTTTCGTTCGCGTGCCAAAAATCGATTGCTCACATTAGGTTGTTTTTCTTTTGTTTGTGTCTGTCTGGGTTTTGACAGTATGGCACCACACGATAACACGAGGGGTAAGGGAAAGAAAATTGCCAACGAACAATCATCATCCTCCAACCAGCAAGGCCGCGAGCCTGAGCAACCTGAGTACACAATAATGGATTTCCTTCGGGACCAGCACATACGTCCTGATAGGCGTGCACCCAACGATTACAGCTGGCTGAATCCGGCTACATATCGGTTGCTTGACATGTATCATGTGCCGGGCAGAGTTGACCTACCATTTGATTTGAAGCGGGTCATTGCGGGACTGATAGCCACCTATAACAACACTCTTGGAGAAACCAGAAAAAAAATTCCATCAGCAATCCCACACGCGATAGAGAAATTGAGCGATTGCGGGCCGATCAAAGGGAACAGGGTACCTACCACTACAACTTGTCCCAGGGAGTAATGGGTATCCGTCATAGGGTCACCGAGCTTGAGTCACGACCCAATCCATCCGGTTTGGAGCATGAACTGCATCTAGCACAACATCAAATTGCTGAACTACAACATTCCAATGCAATGCTTCACCACTCCAACACGACACTTGCGGCGCAGGTCGCCACCCTCCAAGTGCAAATGGCAGCCCTGCAAGTTCAAGGTGCTCCTGTTCAGGAAGAAGAGGAGGAACCCTTCGAAGAGGAACCTTTTGAGGAGGAGCCTCAAGAGGACATGGAGGAAGAACCAGATGTTATTGATCCATGATCTAATCTGTCTTCTTTGTTACTTTGAAATAAATTTGACTCGGTGTTCATTTTATTTTGAATGTTTTCAAATGCTGAGATACCTTATGGTTGGATTTTAAATTTTGTAATGGACATTACATCTCTATTTTACCAATGTGTTTCTAAAAATTATGTCATGTGATGGATGGATGCATGAATAATTGTTTAGTGCTTAATGAAATTAATATTGGGTATATTAATCATTTGAGTGATTTGCATGGAAAACAAAATCATGGCTGAACACCTCACAGCAGCTCAGATCCAAACGTTAATAAATGAAAACGTTGCGGTAGCACTCGCCGCGGCTCAAGTGCAAGGAAACAATAACAATATTAAGTGAAAAAGACGAAAAATCAACTGCCTTTTTTTTCTTCTCCCACTTCACAAAATTATTCTCCAAAATAATTTCATGAAACAAATCAAGGCCCAGCTCAGTGCACTTTCAAAACTTACATGGATTGTAAGCCGCTCACGTTCAAGGGTGATGAAGGAGCCGTGGGTCTGCTGCGATGGCTCGAGAAATCATAAAAGGTATTTTCAATGTGCAACTACCCAGTTGCGAATCGGGTCAATTTCGCAACCGCTATACTCGAGGGAGCTGCCCTCACTTGGTGGAACACACAAATCCAAATGCTAGGGCTCGACGCAGCGAATTCTATGACCTGGCAGGAATTTAAGGATGCCATTAAGGAACTCGCCACCTAGGAAGGTCCCCAAAGCGGCCCTGGATGGGAAAAGGAAAAGAGAGGACGACTCCAGTATCAACAACAACAACAATAGTGGGAACAACACTGGGAGATCCTCCAACACTCACAATCAAAACAAGAGGTACAACAATTCCAGGGGTGACTATAACAACAACAGCACCAACAATGGGGGCGGTAACCAGAACCGCCACAGTGGTAACAATCAGAATACCAATGGGTACAAGGGACGAGTACCATTCTGTAATCGGTGCAACCAAAACCACAATGGGCCATGCAAGAAACTCACATGTGAGCGTTGTGGTAAAGGTGGCCATGAGGCTAAGAACTGTTGGGGTGAACTACAAAACCGCCCTAACCAGAACCCGAATCTGAATCAGAATCAGAACCAGAGGCAGAACAATGAAGGCCCAAGGGGGTGTTATGAATGTGGAAAGCCAGGGCACCTAAAGAGGGGTTGCCCGCAGCTCCGGAGAAATAATAATAACAATGCTGGCAACAAAACAACAACAACAACCACCGTAACAACAATAACAACGGTGGTGATGGTGGTCGAAATGGTCGAGATGGCGCCAAAGGGCGAGCTTTCGTTATGGGGTCAGGTGAAGCGAGAAACGATACCAACGTCATTACCGGTAAGTTTCTTTTAAACAACTACTTTGCAAATGACCTATTTGATGCGGGTGCTGAGAAAAGTTTTATCTCGACTAAGTTCTGTAAGTTGATTAAGGCTACTCAAACTCCACTAAAAGCTAGGTATACAGTTGAATTAGCAAATGGTAAGCTTCTTGACACCACTCACTTAGTTGAAGACTGCACTTGAGAAATATCTGGTCATAAGCTAAGTCTAGACCTTATGCCTTTTACCATCGGTAGTTTCGACGTGATAGTAGGCATGGACTGGCTATCCAAACATCAGGCGGAAATTGTATGTCAAGAAAAAGTCATACGAATACCCGTAGCAGGAGGAGAAGTACTCTCGATTCAGGGCGAAAAGGGAGGTGCTGTCTGCGGAATCATATCATACCTTAAAGCGCAAAAGTGTCTTCGAAAAGGACACGTGGCAATCCTGGCCATAGTTACGGACCAAACTATGGTAGAGAGAAAAATCTAAGACTTCCTGATTATACGTGATTACCCAGAGGTATTTCCTGAGGAACTACCTGGTCTCCCTCCGCTTCGACAAGTAGAATTTGGGATTGACCTCACTCCAGGAACAGCTACGATCGCGGTGCACCATATCGTCTAGCGGTGAACGAATTTAATGAGCTATCCACACAACTGCAGGAACTGCTAGATAAGGGTTTTATTAGACCTAGCACGTCACCATGGGGAGAACCGGTATTATTCGTCAAAAAGAAGGATGGCACGTTTAGAATGTGTATCGATTACCATGAACTTAACAAAGTCACTATCAAGAATCGATACCCTCTACCACAAATAGATGATCTCTTTGACCAGCTACAAGGATCCAGTTACTATTCCATGATTGATTTAACGTTCGGATATCATCAACTTCGAGTCCGCGATGAGGATATAGAAAATACAGCCTTCAGAACACGCTACGGTCATTATGAATTCTTGGTCATACCTTTTGGGCTGACAAATGCACCAGCTGTGTTCATGGATCTCATGAAGCGTGTGTGCAAGCCCTATCTGGATAAATTCGTCATAGTGTTTATCGACGACATCCACATCTACTCCAAGACGAAAGAAGAACACGAGGAACATCTGCGGTTAATCTTAGAATTGTTAAGGAAAGAAAAACTCTACGCGAAATTCTCTAAGTGCGATTTTTAGATCCGAGAGGTTCAATTTCTAGGCCACATCATCAACGAAAAAGGTATTCACGTTGACCCAGCCAAGATCGAGGCCATTAAAAGTTGGCCTACTCCTAGAGCTCCTACGGAAAGTCGCCAATTCTTAGGTTTAGCGGGTTACTACCGTTGTTTTATAAAAGGACTCTCTCAGTTAGCTCAACCATTGACCGCTCTTATGCACAAAGGGGTTCAATACAGATGGGGTGATAAGGAAGAGGCAGGCTTTCAAGCTTTGAAAGAGAAACTTTGTACTGCACCTGTATTATCTCTACCTGATGGGATTGATGACTTCGAGGTCTATTGTGACGCGTCAATCCAGGGACTCGGATGTGTTTTAATGTAAAGAGGTAAAGTCATCGCATCGGCAACTAAAGTCCCATGAGAAGAATTACACAACTCACGACCTAGAGTTGGGCGCAGTCGTATTTGCCTTGAAATTTTGGAGGCACTACTTATATGGCACCAAGTGTACGATATTCACGGATCACAAGAGCCTCCAACACATATTTGAACAGAAGGAACTCAACATGAGGCAACGTAGGTGGGTCGAATTGCTAAACGATTACGATCTAGCAATAAAGTATCATCCAGGCAAGGCTAACGTAGTGGCCGATGCCTTGAGTAGAAAGGAACATGTTAAACCCAGAAGGGTTCGAGCTCTGCAATTAACGATCCACACAGGACTACCGGATAGACTCCGGGATGCTCAGAAAGAGGCCCTAAAGGAGGAGAATTTCGGGTCTGAATCGTTACGTGACATACATGGAACTTCGGAAGTTAAGTCTGATGGGCTTCGTTATTATAATGACCGTATATGGGTACCTTTGCATGGGAATCTTAGAGACCTGGTGATGGATGAGGCTCACAAGTCTCGTTATTCGATCCATCCAGGTTCTGACAAAATGTACCAAGATCTGAAGGGGCTATATTGGTGGCCCAATATGAAAGCTGATATCGCTAGATATGTCAGCAAGTGCTTGACGTGCGCAAAGGTCAAAACTGAACATCGAAAGCCAGCAGGATTACTGCAACAACCTAAAATTATGGAAATGGGAGGAAATATCGATGGATTTCATCACGGGATTGCCCCGTTCTTCTGGCGGTAACGATATGATTTGGGATATCGTTGACCGGTTAACAAAGTCCGCCCATTTCCTAACTATCAAGGAAAGTGACAAAACAGACAAACTTGCAAACATATATCTCAAGGAGATTGTCAAGCTTCATAGAGTGCCTTTATCTATTATCTCTGACCGAGACCCTAGAGTTGCTTCAAACTTTTGGAAAACCTTACAAACGGCGATGGGCACTCGCTTAGATATGAGTACCACGTATCATCCTCAAACAAATGGACAGACTGAACGTACTATCCAAACTCTCGAGGATATGCTTAGAGCATGTGTGCTCGACTTCGGAAAAAAATTGGGAAACGCACTTACCGCTGGTAGAATTCTCCTATAATAACAACTGCCATACCAGTATTGGAGCCGCTCCATTTGAGGCTCTTTACGGACGAAAATGCAGATCGCCGGTTTGTTGGGCCGAGGTCGGTGAGAGCCAACTCACTGGACCTGAACTAGTGCATGAAACCACAGAGAGAATAGTGCAGATCAGAAACCGCATGAAAGCGGCAAGAGATTGACAAAAGAGTTATGCAGATAAAAGCCGAAGGCCTGGAATTTGAAGTCGGCGACAAAGTACTACTGAAAGTATCGCCTTGGAAAGGTGTCGTACGCTTTGGCAAGCGCGGGAAGTTGAACCCCCGTTATGAAGGACCATTCGAGATCACCGAAAGCCTTGGTCCGGTGGCTTATCGTTTAAATCTACCTCCTGAATTGGATGGAGTGCACAACGTGTTTCACGTTCCGAACCTGAGAAAGTGTTTAGCTGATGACACTCTTATAGTTCCATTAGAAGAACTGCAAGTCGATGAACAACTGCGATTTATCGAACAACGCGTAGAAATCATGGGACGTGAGGAGAAAACATTGAAACGAAGTGAAAATTCCATCGTCAAAGTGAGATGGCAATCTAAGCGTGGATCAGAGTTCACGTGGGAACGTGAAGATCAGATGAGAAAGAAATATCCTCACCTATTTGATTAAGCGTAAACATCTAATTAAGGTATGAGTTAAATTTTGGGACAAAATTTCCTTAACAAGGGGATGATGTAGCAACCCTAAAAAAATTTTTTTTTTTTATTCCTTCCACAGAAACCGTACCAACTTAAGGCAATTTTCGGGACGAAAATTCCTTAACAAGGGGATGATGTGACAACCGGCAATTTCCCAGGTTAACCCCGTTAATAACTTGTGTTATATTTTGATAACGTCCGTTACCTCAGTTAACTAGAATAGTTACACGAGCATTGCACATGAGTCTAGACGTCGGTTAATTTACTTGAATAATTATATAATTTATAATTTT
>JBCNJP010003252.1:0-26000 GCA_039602395.1 Deinandra increscens subsp. villosa | reverse complement strand
TCCCACTTGAGCTTGCAATAGTAAAGGTAATAACATTGGTTAGCGTCTAGCAACACGCCAATGCTCCCAGAAATATTTAAGTACAGTTTCTCAAAGTGTATTTAAATGGTTTAGTCATTTATTATCCCTTTGTTACCGACACCGTGTTAAATATGGATATGGATCAAAGTCATTCCATACTTTAACGATTCTGTTTCTCATTCTCTCAACTAACTTAAGATTACCAAATTGCAAATAGAGACATCTGACCGAATCAGACCGAATCAGAGACAGAGTTGGTTCAGATGTGTTTGGTTGATGTCTGAACGAGTACCAAGTCTGACCGAATCAGACCTTGAGCTTCTATCAGAGATGGTGTTGTAGCTGAACCAGACAGAGGGGTGAAGGGCGTGAGCTGAGGAACGAGGAACGAAGGCCCAAAAATGTGAGAAAAATAAACGAGGAAACTGCGTGAGCAAGCCGAGGAACGAAGGCCAAAAAAAACTAAAAAAAAACTACGTGAGTTGTGGAACGAAACGAAGGCAAATAACGAGGGGAAGTCAGCCGAAAGCAAAAAACTGGCCTCGTAATGCCTGGGTTTTCTGAGTTGCATTCGTGTCCGCATTGTTTTTAAAAATTTTAACCAAATCTGCCCCCCCTGCGCGCGGGTAGAAGCCAGAGTAAAACGTAACATAAAAACTTAATATTTTATGAAGTTTGCATATATAAACTAACTATGTTTTTGTTCCCACACCAATATGCGACAAGGTAAATGAAAGAAAAAAATTAGGATTTGTTTGTTAATTTTAGAATCTCATTCAGACGTCCAACCAAACAGGTCTTTACTGGTTTAAAACTTACTGATTCAGAGTCTATATTTATTACTTTCACACACGACATTATTTTTTTAAAAAATATACCATAAAAACGAGCGTTTTTGTGACAGTTGCAACTTCCCAAGTTAACTCCGCTAACCTTTTTCCGTTAACTCCGTTAACTTTTTTCGTTAACTCCGTTAGTTCCATTAGCGAACCCGTGACCCGTTAATTGAATGATTATATGTTTGTTCATGTTTATTTGCTAACTGATGCTAGTAACTTGGCTTGTGAACTTGTTTCGTAACTTTATGTGTTATTTCAAAACTTCACGTTTTCGGGTAAAACCGGACTTCGCGCGAAATTTAAAATTTTATGTGTAAATGCCAAAATTTACGTAACCCGACCTAGGTCTTGCACGTTAAATGAGTTAACAACAATTGGAGATGTTTTTAAAATCTTTACTTTACAACTTTTAGTTAAAAACCCACTTAAAATGAGTTTTATGCTTGTTATGTTTAAAATAAAAGATGAGGGACCAAACCTGTAAATTCTCAAAAGAGAAATCTGCCCAAAACCCCCCTCCCTCCTCACTTCACGCATCAGCTTCTTCCTCCCCTCTCCCTCTTCACGATCTCAACACACACACACACACACACACACACTTGCATTTCACGAAATCAAGCACCTAGGAGCTAAAATTCGGAGTTTAGGAGCTCAATCAAGCTCCAAGAACATCAAGGAAGCTTCATCATCTCCTCTTCTTCTCCCACTCGCGATTTCTTCTTCCCATTTGTAAGCCCTAACTTTTTGAATCCGAGTTTTGTTGGTTGCATGTGTGTTTTTGTGTGTTTATATGCTAGATAGAGTGTTGTTATGCTCACATTTCATGTTTTAGGTTGAGATATGCTATATGTCTAATTGAGGACAGATTTGAACTCGGGTTTAGGGCTGGGTTTTGAGCTTAAAATCTTCTATGAATGCTCTTGTATGATTGTTGGGTGTTTGGGTATGAATATAAGGTGCAATGTGCTTGTATGTTAACTTGATGATTGAGATTTTGCTACGATTTGGATATGTTTATGCTAGGGACTGAAAATGTATGTCAAACGATTGTTCATGATGTTACAAATCTGTACTTGAGAATTGGTGATCAAATTATTACTCAAAGCTTTCAAAACAAAATGGTTGCAAAATCCCGTTTTTGGACAGATTCTGTCCAGTTTTTGGGTCGACTTGCAGAGGTCATAACTTGCTCAATTTTTATCGAAATCAGTTGATTCTTTCGCCGTAGTAAATTTCCATGTCTTAGCTTTACAACGGCTACTCGCACGCTTTCTAAAACCTCCGTTTGGTCATTCAAAACACTGCTGCAAGTTAGGTGTGCAGGGCTGTGTTTTTCTGTGAAAAGTAGACTTTTCAATTTGGTTGAGCATGCTAATCTTGTTTTATTGACGAGTTTGCTATTGGTAAATGATGTTTATATATTAAAAGTAAGATCTGGAAGGTTTGGTTAATAAACTTTAAGTTTTGAATCAAGTTATGCAAATTTTTAACTTACTTTAACTATTTTGCAAAAAGCTGAAAATTGCCAACTTCCGATGCGCATAACTTTCTCGTTACTTAACTTTTTAGGTTGATTCTTTTTGCAACATTCCCTAAATGTTAAGTAGCTCATGCCTGCAAAATTTTAAAACCTAACTCCAAGTATGGAGCAAATTAGGCATGCCACCAAATGGTGTGTCAAAGACAATAATGTTGATTTTTGCCAACTTCCAACACGCATAACTTTCTCATTTCTTAACATTTTTACTTGATTCTTTTTGCAACATTTCCTAAATGATGTGTAGTATATGTGTGTAAAATTTAAGGATTTAATTCCAAGTATTGTGGATTTTAGCTATGTCACTAGTTAAATGCTTGAAGTTTGACTTTTTGGCAAAACTTTGACTTAAATTGCAATTCCTTGATTTTCTCCCAAATTGGGACTTGTATGTGCATTGTGTGGCTTGTATGATTGTATGAAACATGTTTAGGTGCTAATGTGCTATTTTCGTCCTAGCGACACCTACTAATTTGATTAGGTCATATTTACCCAAATAGGTTGACTTTGACCAACCTGTTGAAACCAGTGCTGAGTACCAGTGCACCCTAAGGTGAGTTCACTTACTATTATTGTTATATCCGGTTTAGGATGATAACACACAGATAGTTGCATCCGGTAAAGGATGGCAACCCAAGGGTAAAGGTATTTCTTTACTTGAGTAATTTTCCGACAAAATATCATATGTTGCACTGAATTGCTTTATATTATAAAAAGTCCTTACATTCGGGCCGTTAATATACAATAGCGAGGTAATGTTGAGTAGTACTACTGGGGATTGACACCCCCGCTCAGCGGTGCACGGGATGCACCCTCCCGACTGGCGGTCGGACTGAGATCAATGTTAGCCTAACCACCGTGATCCGGATGGACACGGGAAGGCAAGATTCATAGGTATCCCCTATCAAAACGTTGTCAGCTTCGGTTGCGAACAATTCAGGTGGACATAACTATAGGCTAGCTACCTACGATATGGAATTTTACTGGTCCTATGATTAATGATTGTGTTTTACCTGTCTTTAATCATACATTGGGTCTACATGTGACGCGTAGACCGCTTTAGTGAACTCACCAGCCTTGGCTGACACTTGATTGTTGATTACTTTTCAGGTCGTTAGGTGGATCATGGAAGGCGTGGATTGGCGGCAGTACTCAACTTGCAAACTTTGGGGAAACTTACATCTCAAAACCCCTTTTGAACTTGTCATTTCGTATATCAAATTTGTAATCTCTGAAATTGCTTCCGCTGATTTTCTAAACTAACTTATGTTCTTGTAAGACAACACTTTATTTCATTTTGCAAAACGTGCCTTAACTCTTATTAAATTACTTTTATGGCTTGGTTGTAACTAAAGTCTTGGATCCTGGTCTGGATCACACCCCACACGGTTATACTCCGTTAGTGGGAATTGGGGGTGTGACAGATTGGTATCAGAGCCTTTGGTTACAGCGAACCAGAACATTTTAAAAGTTAAAATTTCTGAACTGTAACTGTTTTTGAAAAACTTTGGTTACAACCCATTCCCCAAGAGTACTGCCCCGCGTGCCGAAGATGATCCTCATTTAGAAGTCCTGTCTATGTGTCAGTATAGGAATTGGAATTTTGGAGTGAGAAATTTTTCTTTCCCGAGGCTTAAAAATATTTTGAGTTAGAAAAATTTTACTAAGTATAAAGCTTAGCGTACTTGTTACATTTCTTCTTAGCGAACTTCATTTTGCCTTTAGCGGACTAGAATTGCTCTTAGCGTACTTGATGTTAGTGTGCTTGGTCTTTTGTGCCTAGCGTACTTGTTATTGTTCTTAGCGGACTTGAACTCTTCTTAGCGAACTTCTGTTAGCGAACTTGAAGCTTTTACTCTTAGCGAACTTGTGTTGGTCTTAGCGGACTTCTGCCTAGCGAACTTGATTTTGTTCCTAGCGCACTTGTTAGCCTTAGCGAACTTGATGATGCATTTAGCGTACTTGTTGGCTTCTTAGCGGACTTGTTGAGAGCTTAGCGTACTTGTTTTATGCTTAGCGAACTTGTTCTATGCTTAGCGAACTTAATATGTTCTTAGCGGACTTGTTTAACCCTTAACAGCATTGTTTATTCCTAACAACCTTGGTAGGTTTACCTTCAGGCCTAGATCATGGTAATCTCGACTCTAAGACAATGATCCAACATATTCTCAGCTTAACTGATCATACTCTCTTATAACATAAATAGGAGTCGTAGTAGATCCTGTTCGGGTAAGACACCCATTGACACACACCGAGAGTACCTTTATCGTAGTGCGTTAGTAAAGAACGCTGTTTAGCCTCGTATAGGGCAACATTGTATAAAATCAGATGATTTCTCATGGGATGCTTGTGACTGCGTCTGTTACCCAAAAATGTTGACACTCTTTTCCTTGGTCAATTTAGACCTCGCATTATAACATCACATAGTTGTTGTGTGATAATTCAACGTGAATGTGACTTTAGTAACATGAATGAAATCAGACATGTGATGATTAAGAATAATATGATATTCTCTCCCTGTATATGTATAAACATATGTGTATATAACGGATTCGTGATCGAGTCAGATAATAACTACTTTATATCTTTAAGTAAGTTGGGGGCATTGTAGCATGCCCTGCCCATACTCCTACTGAACCACTTACTTACCAAAGCAAACCTACGATGAACTTTAAATTAGATGAGCTGTTATCCTCAGAACTTATCTCCTTGGCAAATCCCGGTCGGTTACCTCGATTTAAATGACCACATTCTTGATACTTACATTTTGGAAACCCTATACTACCTCGTTGAACCTGGTAGCTAAAGTATGAGGAACCAGCGTGACCATACAAGGTAAATTGCCGTTACGGGTGCACACGTAAATGTAATTTGCAGTGTATGGAAGCCCTGGGGAATCCTGCTCGGCAGACCGTCGGTTATAAGGGATACGACCCTTTCATTTTAAAATCTCATGACATCCATTTTCAAGCTTATGGGACTCAACCATATGGTTGAGGACAT
Source organism: Deinandra increscens subsp. villosa (assembly GCA_039602395.1). NCBI lineage: Eukaryota > Viridiplantae > Streptophyta > Magnoliopsida > Asterales > Asteraceae > Deinandra > Deinandra increscens. Next base: position 20,600 of record JBCNJP010003252.1, on the reverse strand, counting down.
CTATCCATGTTCGTTTCTCTATCATACCCGATCTTATCCCTTTCTCGATATGGTTCCCAACCTACCAGAACTCCTTTAAAATGCTTTTGCAAGTGATAACCTAAGTAAGACACCGTATTACCCACACCATCCGATGACGAGATCTCCACTCGCTACGAGCGAGCCGTGGTTAAACTCTTTACTGACTCTAATTTATCCGCGATGCTAACTCTACCCCTATGACGTTAACTACTACAACACTCCTTTAAGCTCTCTCAATTGAACAACCACTCCATAAACTCTAATCTGATGGAAATCCAGACGTCTTGAATGGACAATTACGCCTTGAACATTTGAAGCCAACCTCTCGATAGGAACCTCCTGTGAAGTTTTTTTTCCCTTGACTAGTAACCCCCGGTACGTCTGTACGAGTCAACAAATGTTGTTAATAGCCTCGTCACGATCTCACGCACTTTATGCCTCACTGCAATTACAGCGTCACTCAACAGAGCAACGTTTATTACTTCCCGAACCCCGTACGATCTGTTATAATTTTCAACACCCGATTCATGTGTGAACTTCGCTACCGGTGAATTTTTCCTCTTATTACCTTTTGTGACTTAGTTGATCTTCAAGCCTTGAGCCATTGTGGCTAGTTAACCTCATCGATGACACTACCATGTACTTCTTCGTCAGAGGCTCCCGTACGACAAACCTTGAAAACCAACACTAGGCAGCATTATGCTAGGAAAGTTCCACAACATCATACATTGATACCCATTGTCCTCATTCCTCCATTTCTAGAAAAATTTTCTTTGGTAACCCCTGTTTCATAACCAATGGTGACTGAACCAAATGATTGACTCGAACCCTCGATAACACGCGTAAGGAAGTTGATTGACTCCAGATTTGACGAAGACACGTTTGAAATTATCATATATGTGGCGAGCTACCCGAGGATCACCGAAAGCGACCCAAGTACCCGATATTTTTACATCTTACATGCAATGCCGCTTTTCGATACGCAGTAAACCTCGCGAAACCTTAACTACAATTTGTATATACACTCATTGAAAGCCAGGTAGTATTTAAATTTGTCAGCACTTGGTATTTCAGAAACCCATCCTTACTACACGCTTGCACTTTTACTTACTCTTGAAGGCCGGTATAAACTGGTGTTCTATTCTTCTGTACGGTACAACCGTTGACACACTCGCATTCATATCGGTCAACCCAAATCGTTTTTCTCCAGACTCGTGTCAATTGTACCGGATGACTCTCTTCGAAACATGTGGTTGCAACTACCCTACACTAGCTACCACGCCTTTCATCCTGAGTCTGTATTCCCCTACTTGATATCATTCATGCTTCTACAAAGAAACTTTCGGTCATTAGAATGTTACCCTTATTTTGGATCTTTACCGGAGGGTAATATCCGTAACGATATATCCCATGTTGGCGAACCTCATTTTAAACCTAAACGTGAAAGACTACATTATCTTTTGAATCCTCTTCAGAAACTCAAAATTGTATTCGCGTTGCGTCCGCTAAACTCTTGATAATCCTCACCATGGGTGAAGACCCCACCGACCGAAAACATGGAGAAACCTTTTTGTCGCAAAATTCAAAATTTTTACATGATTGCATGGTTTCAAATCTTTTACTCCCACTCAACCCAAAAGCATCGGGGAACAACATAAGAAACCTTATTTTCAAGTATATTATCTAACAAGATTTGTCAAATAGCCAGGAATGGCAAGGAAACTGGTACACCCTCAACGTGCTGGTAGTGTGGTGGGTTAGCTGCGGTACACCCTATACATAAGCACTATCGGCATGTGGAAGGTGGGATCAGTGCTGAACCACAGATTTACCTTGAAATCATAAGACAAAAACCCTATTTTGAGAAACTTCATTTAGTGGGACAGTGCCCACAATAAAGCAAAATTTATGTTACTTCCGTTGAAATTTCGCATGACCCTCATACATATTTTTCACTAGAAGGGACGTGCACAGTTTAATCAAATAAAACTTATTGTTTTTCCAACCCCCCTAGATTGAGAGGAAACATCCTAATATAACTTTCCTACTAAGGGTCAAATATAAATTACGACCCAGATGAACACAACAACGTTTTAACAACTCCAGTCTTGTATTATAAAAGACAAATCACATGTTCCTTGGAGCAACCCCATGGCCTTTCCAGGACCCTTATCAACGTTTACTCGTCCCAGATCCGTACTCGTCTTGGTTCACCATGGAAATTGGTGAAATATTTCAATTGGTCCTCTAGTTACTACATTTCTGACATATCATTACCTGTTGACCTCGCGTACACCTAAATTTAAAACCGGTCACTAGCTTGGTGAAGCAGAGCACTTCTTTATGAGATTACCGCGCTTACTCGCTATGCTATTGGTACTTTTCTGCGAACTATAGGAACCACCCGATCTTAGCCAAATTCAAGGATGCATACCCACCCTCCAGATACGTTAACATTCAAACCTTTTTGCAGCACTTTTTGCCTCTACCGTGTCATTTGACACAATACTTTCTGTTACCTTATTGGATACTATAGCTGAAGGTTACTCGGACGTATGGTTACTTCGTCGCGTTAAATATTTTGACTTCGGATACGGTGTCATCGTGACACTTGTCAAACCTGACCATGAGATGCGATTCAACTAACTCGTGGATACGGTTGTCATAGAAAAATCACTCTTTATACGCTCATGCGCAATGTCCATTCGATGCTTTTGATCATATATCAACCATCATTTTCCCGTGGAACAGAGAACTTGGACTATCTCATAACGATCCGTTAAACGATTAGCACTACGACAATTTTCGGGACGAAAATTCTTTAACATGGGGAGGCTGTGACAGTTGCAACTTCCCAAGTTAACTCCGCTAACCTTTTTCCGTTAACTCCGTTAACTTTTTTCGTTAACTCCGTTAGTTCCGTTAGCGAACCCGTGACCCGTTAATTGAATGATTATATGTTTGTTCATGTTTATTTGCTAATTGATGCTAGTAACTTGGCTTGTGAACTCGTTTCGTAACTTTATGTGTTATTTCAAAATTTCACGTTTTCGGGTAAAACCGGACTTCGCGCGAAATTTAAAATTTTATGTGTAAATGCCAAAATTTACGTAACCCGACCTAGGTCTTGCACGTTAAATGAGTTAACAACAATTGGAGATGTTTTTAAAATCTTTACTTTACAACTTTTAGTTAAAAACCCACTTAAAATGAGTTTTATGCTTGTTATGTTTAAAATAAAAGATGAGGGACCAAACCTGTAAATTCTCATAAGAGAAATCTGCCCAAAACCCCCCTCCCTCCTCACTTCACGCATCAGCTTCTTCCTCCCCTCTCCCTCTTCACGATCTCAACACACACACACACACACACACTTGCATTTCACGAAATCAAGCACCTAGGAGCTAAAATTCGGAGTTTAGGAGCTCAATCAAGCTCCAAGAACATCAAGGAAGCTTCATCATCTCCTCTTCTTCTCCCACTCGCGATTTCTTCTTCCCATTTGTAAGCCCTAACTTTTTGAATCCGAGTTTTGTTGGTTGCATGTGTGTTTTTGTGTGTTTATATGCTAGATAGAGTGTTGTTATGCTCACATTTCATGTTTTAGGTTGAGATATGCTATATGTCTAATTGGGGACAGATTTGAACTCGGGTTTAGGGCTGGGTTTTGAGCTTAAAATCTGCTATGAATGCTCTTGTATGATTGTTGGGTGTTTGGGTATGAATATAAGGTGCAATGTGCTTGTATGTTAACTTGATGATTGAGATTTTGCTACGATTTGGATATGTTTATGCTAGGGACTGAAAATGTATGTTAAACGATTGTTCATGATGTTACAAATCTGTACTTGAGAATTGGTGATCAAATTATTACTCAAAGCTTTCAAAACAAAATGGTTGCAAAATCCCGTTTTTGGACAGATTCTGTCCAGTTTTTGGGTCGACTTGCAGAGGTCATAACTTGCTCAATTTTTATCGAAATCAGTTGATTCTTTCTCCGTAGTAAAGTTCCATGTCTTAGCTTTACAACGGCTACTCGCACGCTTTCTAAAACCTCCGTTTGGTCATTCAAAACACTGCTGCAAGTTAGGTGTGCAGGGCTGTGTTTTTCTGTGAAAAGTAGACTTTTCAATTTGGTTGAGCATGCTAATCTTGTTTTATTGACGAGTTTGCTATTGGTAAATGATGTTTATATATTAAAAGTAAGATCTGGAAGGTTTGGTTAATAAACTTTAAGTTTTGAACAAGTTATGCAAATTTTTAACTTACTTTAACTATTTTGCAAAAAGCTGAAAATTGCCAACTTCCGATGCGCATAACTTTCTCGTTACTTAACTTTTTAGGTTGATTCTTTTTGCAACATTCCCTAAATGTTAAGTAGCTCATGCCTGCAAAATTTTAAAACCTAACTCCAAGTATGGAGCAAATTAGGCATGCCACCAAATGGTGTGTCAAAGACAATAATGTTGATTTTTGCCAACTTCCAACACACATAACTTTCTCATTTCTTAACATTTTTACTTGATTCTTTTTGCAACATGTCCTAATTGATATGTAGTATATGCCTGCAAAATTTAAGGATTTAATTCCAAGTATTGTGGATTTTAGCTATGTCACTAGTTAGATGCTTGGAGTTTGACTTTTTGGCAAAACTTTGACTTTAATTGCAATTTCTTGATTTTCTCCCAAATTGAGACTTGTATGTGCATTATGTGGCTTGTATGATTGTATGAAACATGCTTAGGTGCTTATGTGTTATCTTTCGTCCTCAGCGACACCTCCTAACCCGATTAGGTCATATTTGCCCGATTAGGTTGACTTGTGACCAACCTGTTGCTACTTTAGTGCTGAGTACCAGTGCCCCCTCAGGTGAGTTCACTTACTATATGTTGCTATGTCCGGTTTAGATGATAACACACAGATAGTGCATCGATAAGGATGCGCAACCCAGGGTAAAGGTATTTCTTTACTTGAGTAAACTTTTTCCGACCAAATATCATATGTATGCATTGAATTGATTGTTAAACTTCAAAAGTCCTTACATTCGGACCGTTAATATAGAATAGCTAGGTGATGTTGAGTAGTACTACTGGGGATTGACACCCCCGCCCAGCGGTGCACGTGATGCACCAACCCGACTGGAGGTCGGACTGGGACCAATGTTATCCTACCCTCCGTGGTCTTTCAGGACACGGGAAGGCAAATCCGTAGGTAATCCCTATCAACATTGTCAGCTTCGGTTGCGAACAATTCAAATGTGACATAAATTAGGCTAGCTACCTACGATATGGAAAATTTTACAGGTCTTATGTATTTAATCATGCATTGTGTCTACTGTGACGCGTAGATCGCTTAGTGAACTCACCAGCCTTGGCTGACACTTGATTGTTGAATGCTTTTCAGGTGGCTTGGAGGATCATGGATGGCACGGGCGTTGGCAGTACTTGTTCTTTGTAAAACCCTTTTGAAAGTCGTATTTCAGATACTTTAGTAATCACTTTTACTAAACAACAACCTTGTAAACTTTTAATGTTTCCGCTGATTTTTGTGAAATGTAAACTCTGATTTATTTAATGTAATACATGACCGTTTACCCCCTTTAACTATGGCTTGGTTGTAACCAAAGACTTGGATCCTGGTCTGGATCACACCCCACACGGTTATACTCCGTTAGTGGAAATTGGGGGTGTGACAAAATAGAAGCTCAAAATGATGAAAAACGCTACTTTACGACTCGTCAAATGCTTCAAATCTTCAAAGGGCTTCAACGAGGGCTTTCTCTGGCTTTTTCTCTGCTCTCCAAGATGTTTTGAATGGTGGAAATGAGCCCTCTATTTATAGGGGACGAATTCACAAAATTGCCAAAAATGGGTTGTGGCCTTGACCTGGATTACACGGCCGTGGGATGGATCACACCGCCTAGGTCAGGTCGTGGGATTCTCTTGGTCTGGATCTTTGATTCACACGGCCGTGGGATAAATTACACGGCCTAGGTCAGACCATGGGATGAATTACCGACCGTGGGATAAGAGTCGTGGCCTGGGTTCCCTATGACGATCAGATCAGGCCATACTCGTGGTCTGAGCTTGGCCGTAGGATTGACCTCGTGCCCTGGGTCAGTTTTGACCAGATTTTGACTTTGACTTTTACGGTTGACTTTTTGACCCGAACTTTGCCTTTTTCACTTTTTCTCACTTTTCTTCGTTTTCTCGTCTCGTTCTTCGTGCCAAACCCGTTTTCACCTGTAAGTCATGATATTTTTCAGAAACGTTCACAAATTAACAACTTTAACATATATTTCCCATGTATTTGACCCGAAAATCATCATTTTAATATCCAAAACCACACACATCATTTGACAATCAAAGCAGAAGAATCAGTGAATTGATTTCCCCAATTATAAGTCTTGTCTTCTTGAGATACAAGAGCTTTAGTAGAATCAGTCTTACAGTTAGAGTTACTCCCTGAACTAGATGTGTTAAATTTTGCATTGTTAGATGGAGCTTCAGCTTTGGAAGTGTATTTCTTGTATTCTTGTTTCTTTGGTTGAGAGCATTCCCTTGCGAAATGACCAAAGTTGGAACAGTTATAGCATCGGACCTTAGATTTATCAAAACCGATACGTCCACCAAAATTCAAATATTTTTGTCCTATCTTCTTCAAAAACCTTTTCACTCTCCTAGCTAGCATAGCAAATTGCCAGTTAATGTCCATTAGCTCTAGATCATCTAGGTCAACTTGATCATAATCTTATTCAGTTACCTCAAAGTTGCTAACTTTTTCAGTTATAGGCCCATAGTATAATGATACTAAAGCTGATACAAGAGCCATATAATCTTTGGTCATATTCATGGACAATGCAAGTTTACTAGCATTCATGGTATTGATAGCAGGAATAGACACAGGACATCCTTGTGATCCATAGATTGATTCATAACTTTCTAATGTAGACACATTTCCAGCTATAAATGCTGTTGCTGGTGCAGAACTTGTATGTTTCCAAGACTTTCGAGATATTGTTGTAGTATTTGAACCATAATACACATCTGGATTTTGAACTTCAGTAGGAGTATTGTTCACATTTTTCAATTCAAGATCTCGTGCTTGCAGTTTTACCAACAATTTCAAGAACGTCAATGTTGAATATTCTTTATCATTTGTAAGCATCAAGACATAAGGTTCCCACTTTGGTGCAAGTGCTTCAAGTAATTTTTCTTTCAACTCTTCATCTTCTTTCTTAATCTCAACATTATCCATTTCAGACTGAAGATGGCAAAATCTAGAAATCAACTCTGGCACACCCTCACCATCAAAGTGTTTGAAATTATCAAATTCCTTTCGTAGAACCTTCTTCTTGCTCTTTTTATATTGATAATTTCCTTCGTATCGTTCTTTCAAGGTTGTCCACAAATCATGAGAATAATTGCATATTTTAAATTGATGTAGCAATTCCTTCGGCAAAGATTGAGTTAGAACTCCATAAGCTTTTTGTTCACGTGTGTAATAAGCTTTTTGAGAAAGATTCAGATTTCTTTGCATGATTGGTACATTAATTATTATTTTCAACCGGATAGACATATGGAGCATCCATTGCAATCCAAAGATCACAATCTGTAGTACCGACATATGCTTCAAACCTCTTTTTGCAATTGTGATAATCTTCGAGCTTGAATAGCTTAGGAACCTTTTGGCTTGTTCCGATTTCATTATCGTAGTTCAACAGTGTTTGCATCTGCGAATTGGATCGCCGCAAAAGCTTGTAATTTCGACATTTTGAAATTTTTGAAATACTATTTATCCGAACTCAGCACGAACTATAATTTGTTTGTCCGAACTCTGCCGAACAGGAGAAGAACTCAAAAACTTATCCGAACTTCACACGAACTGAGTACTAACTGAAAGCTTCCAAACCTTAACCGAACTACGTCCGAACTGAAAACCTTGACCAAACTTGTCCGAACTTCAGACGAACTGACTAGTCACGAGTTTATCCAAACTCTATCTGAACCTGATTCGAAATGAATCCGAACTTATCCGAACTAGATATTTTAACTGAAATTGACATGAACTAGTAAACGAACGTAAACGAACTGGTGGTTCAGAGCGGTTATTTAGATGAACTGACAGTTTGGATGACCGTTATATTCACAGCCTAACAAACTCAGAAAAATGGACGTTTCGCACAACGAAATGATCAAACGAACTAGGAGGACTCAAAAATTAACATTTTGACGTGAAAAACACTAAAATGATCGAAATGCAAGTTTTTGAGATGAAAAAGTAGAATAAAACTCCAAAAACACTTCGTTTTGCAACAAAAATGACTAGTATCGAGCTGAGCAGCAACCAAATCCTCTGATACCACTTGAAAGTGAGCGGGAGGCGAATTGTGCGTAACTCTAAGTCATTTTATCAATGAAACAAACAATCAAGAGGTAAATGAAGACTCAATATTTGATTAATCTATACTACTATATAATACATATTCAACAAGAAGGGCATTTTTATAAATAAGGGCGTCTTAATTTTAAGACGCTTTCTAATCCCGGTTAGAGTCTCAACATGAATCCGTTCTTCCCCCAATTCTTTTACCGTTCTAGTGCTCATCTCCATGGTTCACGAGAATCTCCCTTGCCTTTTCAGAATGCGCAAAGCAGGAGGAGCAGACGATGCAGATGATGCAGATGATGCAGAGTGAATCGCCATTTTGAGGGTGACTTCACATCCCTTTCAACGCACCTTCAAATCAGACACGCCTTTCTTCAATATTTTGGGTAATTAGAGATATACAGGAGAATCAGAAAATCAGAGAACGCATCTATTGCTTCAAGAGAATCTCCTCTTTGAGTGAATTCTTCGATTGCTTTTCATCTTCAAAATCAACGCAACCCTAATCTTGGAAAACGCCAGCTTCATATTCAATTGATTTAGGCAAATGCAGAAACACGATTTTGGTATTCGATTTGAAATTCAAATTCTCCTCTGAAAGTTCGAATCCTCTTTCTAATTTCAAAATATATTTTGGAGAGACGGCTCTCACAGGTATGTTTCCATCTCACAGGTATGTTTCCATCTCACTGGCTTCGTTTACTTCGATGTTGTTGCATTCTTCTTTGATTCCTGTTCATGATAGGTGAGTTGTTAATCTTGTTCATGATTGTTTTGAAATTAGATATGATAGAGATGCGGCAGCCGGTGGTGTCGAAATGAAACCACAAAATCCAACTGGAAAGTAATCGAAGGTAATTAATCGTTTTCCGGGTTTCCATCGTAGATTATGGGTTTAGTTGCATGTTTACTGATTTAACTGCATATTTATAGGTGTAATCGCAAGTTTTTGGGCTTAACGTAGACCTTTTGGATTCAATCGCAAGTTCCTTGATTCTGTTAGTTGTATATGTTTGGTTCATTCCTGATTGTTTTCTGTTCAAGCTGATTGTTTTGGCATCTCACAGGTTTCTCATCAAATCCGCAGGTTCAGGTTCGATCTTCGATCTATTAGGGAACAAAAAGATTACTCGTGTGTTAATTTCTCGACACCAATTGAATAGAATTTTGGCATCTCCCTTTTAAGTTTTTGTGATCAATCTTTGCTGCATATTAGAAAGTTGCTCTCATGGTACTGTATGCAGCTATGTATCTCATAATTCTTTCATATGTTAACTTTTTTTAAGCATAATAGTTTAGTGATTAGTTTTGACTGCAAGTTTGGTGTGAATTTCTAATGTCTTATATGCAACAAAGGATCAAGACAATAAAATTTGAATGCTTAATATCTGTGTACATCAGTATAGCCTATGTGTTTACTCTATTTAATATTTGAGTCCTTGGTATATTAGCTATTTACCTTCATTGAAAGTATGGTGTAAGTTTTGAATGACTCATATTTGACGTTATTTGTTATTATTTGGATTTAGGATAGCTCTTTTTCCTTTTAAAACTTGACAATGATGGACCTGCTCATGTTTCATTTGAGTAGTTCTGTTTATTTATGTCTGCAATATTTTTTTTTAATATTTTTTTCCTTTTCTGCTTGTAGGTCTTCAAATTCACTACTGTCTCGATTGTGCTTTGGATGAAACTGCAGTAGTGTCCTGAAGCATATGGCATGTACTCTTTAAATTACATTATCTATGTTTTTATTGTTCAGTTAGGAGTGTAATGTCTTTAGGTGAAGTATAGTTACATTTATTCGCTTGGAAATTCTATTTGCTAGCATAAAGCTACTCATTTTTTCTCATTGAATTTTCGTTTCGATTTCAGAACTTATGCTTTGAAGGTTTGGTGGACTGTTTGTGACCTCCTACCATGAAGACCCGTTATGGCTAGATTTTTTACCCGTTAGTTAATATTGCATAGTGAAAAGGTATATTTATTAATGAAATAATGATTTTCTGCTTTAAAAAGGCCGGTTACCTGTGTAGGTGGTCATTTACAAATATACTTTACACATTCCGCAAGTTCATTTTGGAGATACATTAGACATTATGCAAGTTATTTGCCCATATTGCGATCGCCAGTTTGTTCCCGTTTAGCATCAGGTATAGGTTCGATAGTAGGGTGAAGGGGTTAGAAATTTAGTATATCTTAAAATCTTGAACAATGCAGTTCCTATTCACAACCATTTGAAAAAACATAAACAATGATGGTGATAAACTGATAAGTATTATTTTTATTTAAATGGGCTTTGTAACTACATCATAGGGGAAACTAGTTTTTTATTTTTATTTTTTCTTGCTTTTCAGAAAAGAAAAATAGATACTTTTATTTACTTATTGAATTTCATGTTTGAGATGGTAAGTTCTTCTGGTTGGTGAAATTCATTGAACTAATTGGAGAGTAAATGGATTGTTGGTAGATTTGCTTGGTGGACTTTGTGTACTACTGTGCCATTTACCCTTGGTGGACTTTTTTGGCAGATTTGCTTTTTGTAGCTCTAAACTATAGCGGTGTTGTATTGGGATCATTTCCAATAAGGTATTTTATCCATTTCAATCAGTTAACAACTGCAGGAAGTATATTCATTGACCATTTTACACCATTGGTGTTTTCTTAGTAATGAGTGTTCCTCTGGTTTACAGGAAGTCAAGCGAGTCAAAGTTCTCCAACTAGAAACAACTGCCTGTGCTTCAATCAAGGTACATATCATGCTACTCCAATCACAGTCCCAAATGCTTTCGGGTTGCATGTCTTAACCAAATACGAAAACAGTTGGTGGATTGGCAATACTCGACCACACTCCTTTCTGACCAACACATAAAAATGATCCTTTCTGAAATGAACGTGTTTTACTCATCTATAATGGCATGTTTCAAGATTGCAAGAAAATTTACAAGCTAGGAGAGATTTAAGATCTGCATTTCTTTCGAGGCAGCAAATGGAAGAGTTGGCTCTAACATAAACACTTTTTCTCCTAAAGTTTGAAACTTTTTTTAAGTAATTAATGTGTCAAATATGATTAAAAAATATTATTTCTATAAATATTGTTTCCTTAAAATCTGCCTCCTTCTATTTCTCGAATCCAAATTCTGGATCCAGATTAAAAAAACTATTATTCTCGACACGAAAGAAGATGTCATCGTCCGCAACCTAATCGAATAAATTACGATGTATTAACTTCACCCTTTACTGGATCCCCACTTCTTATCTCTATTTATGTTCTCTCTTCCTATCAAATGAACCAAATCAATATATGTAAATTTGATCTTTTGTTTTCTTGTTCATGATTCTTCGAATTCATGATTTTTTTATTTAACTATTTTGACATTGGCATTTGTATAGTTTCGCATGTTTCGGGAGAGGGGATTTCATGAGATGAGCAAAGAACGGCTATCAGAGCTATTGGATTTCTTTCATTTGTACGGTTGAGGTTTGCTTGATTACTTCTTCTTTTTGTTTAAATACTTGAGAAATGTGGTACTAAAATTGAAGGTGTCGCATTTTTTTTGGGTTCTTGTCTTTATTTGTGCTAGGATTTGATGATATTGCTAAATTGATATCTGCTCTCATTTCATCTTCTTTTGGAATTATTATCAATGATGTTGGCAATGCTCAGCTGACTAAAGAAGATCTTAATGAAATTAATAATGATCAGTTAAATGAAATGGATATGGCGTGGCAATTGGCTATTTGAGTCAGAGGTCATAACGGTTTTACAAGAAAACTGGAAGACATTTTCAGGATGCAGGTGGAAAGTTTGGCTTTAACAGATCTAAGATAAGTGTTAAAAATGTTCAAATCTTGGACATTTTGCAAAAGAGTGTCAGCAATCTCATGTTCACAAGTCTGATTTAAAAGCTACCAATTGTTCTCAACCGTCATCAAGGGATTCAACTAAGAAATCTTTGATTGTCACTGCCGACGGGCGTTATGATTCGGGTGAACTGTTTCTTGATAAGTCAGCATTGATTGTCACACATGAACAAGATAATTATTCTTCAAGCTCAAGTTCTTATAAATCTGCTGAGAATGAAAATTCTGAGTCTAAAATTGAAAGCTTGTTATAAGAAAATACTGGATTATTGAAAGAAATAAGTTTGCTTAGTGAGGCACTCAAGTTAGTGAAATCAGTTTTGGGGGTATCTAAGCAAGATTAGATGGAATCTGAACAGAAATTTGTCAAATTGTCTGCCGAAAATTTGAGTTAGTTCAAGAGGTTAAAAAATGGAAAGCTGAAGCGAAAGATGTTGAAAATGATTTCAATAATCTATTTGAAAAATCAAAGATTAAGCTTTATATGCTCACCAAGAATTCTGATGAACATGTTGCTAAAATTGAGGCATATCAGATTGACATGGAAAAGTTGTTGGATGAAAAGTTGGAGTTATCAAGGGTGAATAAATTGCTCAATGCGAATATTGAAATTCAGAAAAGAAATGATGAAAAATGGAAGAAAGAGTTGTTTGGTGAGCTTGTAATCTGTGAATGCAAAAATATGAAACAGAAAAGGTTGCTAAGAGGTTGATAGCTACAGAAAAGGAATTAGCTGAAGCACAGCAAAAGATTTCCGATTTGAAAATTCAAGTAATTGATGAAGAAAAAGAAAAGCAGGAAGGCTGGTAAAAAGAATGAGAAGAAATTTGAAGTTCCTATGTTTTCAAATTTTGTGTCTGGTTCGTCGTCAATAGAGAATGAACAATCGTACTCATTCTGATATTGATGAGACGATTTTTATGCACAGAAGAATGTCAACGAAGTCAAAGCTGAGTTTTCTTGTTTGGCAAAGAATGGGCATAAGCCATTTACTTCTGAGGAAAAGGTTTCTGGAAAATGCGTTGGTTTGGGTTTTAAGACCTAGATTGTTAAAGATTGTGATGTTCAAGGTCCAAAAACACAAAAACTGAATAAAATTAAACTGAAGAAAGTCAAGAAGGAAATTTTCAAGGCTGAAAAAGTTCAACCCGAGAGGTTTTACAAACTCAAGGGTTCGGAACAAATATTTTCTGATACAGAATATCCACTTCACTGAGTGGATGCTCAGAAAATTACTGAAATTTTTGTGAAGACTGATGGTTCAAAGAACAAGAAGAAACAAATCTGCTACATTTTCTTCTAGTTGTTCTACTCCGAAAAGCCCAACATCCAAATAGGTTCATGATCATCGAAGTCAGGTATATGATTCTTTATATGATCATTTTTGTGGTAATAATATTTGAGAAGCTTTACAAGTTCCAAAACAAAAAAACATACACAATCGTTTGTGTTACATTTTCCGCCCAAAAGGGCATCTGGCAAAAGTTTGTCCAAGTTCTGCTGCTTCTACTTACACAAAACAAACAGTTCCAGTTTTTGGTAAACCTGCCAAACCAAAATTCATTGATGAACGTGGCAGAGTTTTTGATGAATTTCAGCCTACATTCTTTAAAAAAGAAGAGCGTTTTATTTCAAAGGCTCAAAATGTAGGTTGTTCGTCACATTCACATGTGATTGCTTCATAAAAACTGAATTACCAAAACAACAACAACAATGGAAACCTAAGGTGGTTTCAAAGCAAAACCAGGACACTGGTCGACCAGAAGTGATCCGCTTCGGGTCATTTAAAAACTGATATGTTTGACCAGTGTGCAGGTGCTTCTAGAAAACCTATCGACGATTGCAAAGTCATTGATGGAGGAGTATTCTGCTTATCCTAATCTAACTTTCATGATTCATCTTTCAACTTTGAAAGTTTTATGAAACTTAAAACAGACAGGAATCCATGTCGATTGATCAACTTTCTTTCCTTTATATTTTGTTTGTAGTTTAGGGGGAGAAAATGAATAAACCAAAAATAGTATCTTGTTTATATAAATTGAAAAATCCAAAAATAGAGTTTTTCATTTTAAGGGGGAGAAAAGGCATGTTATGGGAAAATACATATGGTGAAGGTGAATACATGCAAAATATATAAAATTTTGAGAAATTGATCATTAGCAAATGATGGTACATTGGCTTACGTATCTGACTCATGGATATAATAGATGAAAAGCCATAAGATCATTGTTTGATATGCTTGGTATGCTCAGCAAATCAGAAAGTATTTAGAAGTGATATACATTAAATACTAATGCTTATCCAAGTGGATAACATCTTGAAGCGTATTTTATGACAACATAAAAATAAGTGTGAAAAAGAAAATGAGAAGTCATTGTGTATACATGTGTTCATATTGCAAAGATTTAATCTTGTTTGATTTTCTTTATTTTCTCAAACAATCGACTTTTCTTTGCGTCCTCACAAGGTCGATCTGATTGTTGTTGGTTTGAGGTTCTGCTTTATTTTCTATGGTGTTTTGTATTATTCATCAGAATTTCTCTGTGTGTCCACAAGACCGACCTGATTGTTATTGTATTATACAACTTCAACTTGTCTTATTTTCTTATTTTGTTAAATCTGAGGCCTTATTTGCGTATTGAAAGATCGACCTTAAGGTAGACAATTTAACGTTCTTATTTCTTTTTGCATGGAACACAGTTGACGATATCTTGGTTAAAATCACTATATGATAATCACAAGTGAGATCACACGAGAAAAAGAAAAATGTCTGAATATGTCTGATAATGTCGGGTACACTGGTCAAAGCAAATCTAATCAATACCTTAACATATCCAGATGTTCTGAGTATGATTCTGCCTGAGTTTAAGATGGACAAATTATACCAGCAATCAACATCGCTTGTGAGCTTCAATTAGTTGAAATTGAAATGTAGTTCAGTGCGTTATGACCAATATGATCCCAGATAGTGATCTTTCTCAAACCAAAAATAGAGTTTGATTTTGTATTGCAATTTCATTTCATTTTAGAAAATTCAAAAAGATTTTTGGTGTGTTTTAGCATAAGTTTGAATAATAAAAAAAATTAGGTTTGTTTTGATAAAAAATTTCTAAAAGCCAAAAGATTTTGTTTCTTCTTTGTTTTTTATCTGATCGACACGTGATACAAATCAAATTTTCAAAATCAATATCTTGGAGTCTCAAAAAGACGTTTTGCGCAGAGATTATTAATGATTGAACAGGGTTCTAAGTGAAAAGGATGTCACAACTTCAAGTCTTCTAAAGCTGATGATAAAGATGGAAACACACTGTGCTTTGTCAAGTATTCAAGATCAAGCTACCATCAAGTTGAGGGGGAGTTTGTTCGATGATACGTTTTAATTGGGTGAACATATACTGCACATGCCGAGGGGGAGTTTGTTAGTGCATATATGGTTCGTCATGTGAAGTATCTGAACAAGACGAAGTTACAAGGATGCTGCTACACGAAATTAGTTCGAACTGACATGAACTAGTGTCATTCGAACTGACAGTTCGGATGGGTTCGGATCAGGCGAACTGGTAGTTCGCCAGTTCGCCTGGGTCAGCTAGGTATATAAAGACGTTTAGCTTTGTATTTGAAAAACGAGTGTGTGAAAGTCTAGAGATAAGTGTGTGTTTTCAAGGTGTATTCTTTGTGAATGTTCTAAGTGGTTCTCTGATTGTAATTGTTTAAGTTTGATCAATAAAACAATCATTAATTACTCTTTTGTATCCGAAATAGCTAGATCGAGTACATGATCCAACACTCACACTCTTAGACAAACCAAGCTTTTTGGCGTCATTGCCGAGGATAGAAATGAGGATTTTTTTAAGAAAAATCCAAGTTAACGGTATAGCCTTTATCGGCTGGAGGGCATATGATGAAGAAGCTCACCGTTGACGAATGCAAATCACTTTTTGAGAGCTTTGCACTTGCTGAGCAGCAGACACCCGAGGATCGAAGAGCCGCCTTGGCCCTGACTAGATCACTCGCACCTCTACATCTACCCGAGGTGTTCATCACATTGGCTCAGAGAACATGATGCCTAAGGAGTTAGAGAATATTTATAGGTATTTAGAAGAAATCAAACTCCATATCAAAGCCTAATGTGAGCTGTGTAGAGGCACCCACGACACCCAAGACTGCCCGCTTGCTCCCGCTGAGCAGGTCGATTATATTGGAAACCGAAACTAGTTCGGTAATTCTTTCCAGTCCGGGTGGAGGAGTGGCCAGAATTTAGGATGGCGAGAGGGAGGAAACCCACCTGGTTTTCCACTGAGGAATAACTATGGTGGAAGAGAAGACGGGTCTGGTTTGAAGGAGATGAGGGAGCTGATAGCTAACCAGACCCAGATCCTGCAGCAGATCGTGACGCGAGATGAGGCTACCCAGAAGAAGCTGATGGATCATGACACGTTACCGAGGAATCAACAAACTTCGTTCTTGGATCTACAACATTCGGTTAGAGACATTGCGAAATAGCTCAAGGAGCTGAATTCCCACGGGGGTCAATTTTCTGGAAGCACCTACAAAAACCCCAACGCAAACGTCAATTCCATTACTACACGGAGCGGGAGAGTAGTTACAGGACCATCACCGGTAGTCATTGAGGAGTACCGCACCGAACGTCGAGGCTGAAGGAGTGAAAGAAAAGCCACCAGCTGGAGAGAAGCCGATGAAGTGGGAGGCGGCGAATGAGAAGAAGCGAGTGAGGTTTGCTAGTTGCCCGGTTACTGATGAGCACCTGAAACGTGTGCCATACCCTGAACGTCTAATTCAACAGAAAAATGCACATGAATATGGTCAGTTTTTGGATATTCTTAGGCAGTTTAGGATTACATTACCATTCACTAAAGTTTTAAATAAGATGCCTAAGTATGCTAAGTTTTTGAAAGACATGCTCTCCAATAAAAAGAAACTTGAATCATTGTTTGATATAACCCTTGATGGTAATTGTTCAGCTGTAGTCCAGAATAGGTTACCCAATAAATTAACTGATCCAGGAACTTTTACTATTCCTTGTATTTTTTGTAGTTCTTCTGTGACTCTTGCCTTAGCCGATTTAGGTGCCAGTATTAATGTGATGCCATATTCTGTTTTTATGCACCTAGGGTTAGGAGAATTAGCACCGACTAGGATGACCATTTCCTTAGCTGATAGGTCGGTAGTTAAACCCAAAGGAATAGTGGAGAATGTGTTAGTTAAGGTTGATAAGTTTTTATTCCCTATAGACTTTGTGGTTGTGGATAGTGACTATGATGTGAGGTGCCCATTGATTTTAGGTAGGCCTTTCCTTAGGACTGTCCAAGCATTAGTTGATGTGTTCGCGGGTACCATCACCTTGAGAGTAGAAAACGAGTCGGTTGAATTTAGAGTTGGTGGGTCGAGTAACAAAAATAGCGAGTCTATATATTTTCTAGAATCTTTCATGTCTATGGTGGATAGTTGTGTTAGTTATGTCACAGGTGAGGACCTAGTGGTAGTTCGAAATAGGTTAGAAGGTGAACCGGTAGTAGATGATATGTAGAAGCATATCCCTATGCTATGAGTGTCTCGTGTATTGTATCTATGTGAGCGTGTCTGAGTATGAGTTGTGGTAGAAATGTCGTTAGTGGCGTACCACATGGTCCGGCGGACCATGTGGTCCGGCGTACCAGTTTGGTACGCTGGGTGGTTAGTCACTTAGTATAAATAGGTAGTGTTAGAATGAGAGAAAAACACTTCTGAATACTTCTGTCATTTCTACACTTTCTGTGTGTGTTTCTAGAGAGAGAAACTAGAGAGAACTCTTTGTAATCTTCAAGTGATTCAATAAGAAATCTCTTATTTACATCTGTGTTCATTACATTTGATCAAAGCATGCAGTAGTAAGATCGTTTCTCGTTTCTACAAGTGGTATCAGAGCTTTTGGTTGCTCTACTGCTGTGTTTTTGATCAATTTTCGGATTTTTAGAGAGAGAAAGTTTGGGTTTCTTCACGTTTTCATCAAATTCTTCCAATTTCGAGTGTTTCTGAGATGAAAAATGATGTCTGAGTGTTACTGAAGTGATTTCGCACCTCACTGAATCAAATTCAAGCTTCAAAAGTTGCAAAATCGAAAAATCATTCGATTACAGCTTGGTCCGCAGGTCGAAATTCTGGTCCGCCGGATGAATTTTCTGGTCCGCTGGTTGGTCCGCCCGTGTATCTTCATCAGCATTTTGGTCCGCTAATCTGGTCCGCGTAGGCAATCTTCATATTTTTGATCCGTGGCAGTTTCAGCGTACCATCTGATCCGCTTTCAGCGTATCATCTGGTCCGCCGTACGGAATCTGGTCCGCCGGACGAAATCTGATCCGGATTTGGTCCGCAGGTACAAATCTGATCCGCTGATAGTATTTTGGTCCGCCGATTTGTTTTTGGTCCGCTGGCAGAATAGTGACCTTCACTAAAACTGACATAACTTGCAAACCGTTTGGAGTTACGGAACCCAATACCAGCCAAAACGTTCGTCTTTCCGAGATCTAGACGTATACTAACCTAAAAGGTCTGTACCCCCCAGTTTGACCCCCAAAATCCGCTTGGAAGACCTTCATTTTTGAGTTCGAAGTTTTTGAAGTATCATTTTCGGTGAAAAATGTCCGATTTTCAAGCATTTGCGGCTATGCAAAGCACGGTACAAGCTATACTCAATTTTGATAATGAAATAGGAACAAGTCAGAAAGTTCCTAAGCTGTTAAAGTTGGAAGATTATCAAAATTGGAACCAACGAACACTGCCATAGCCATTTGCCAAGAGACATCCAGCATTTCCACGTCCTCTGGATTAATCTGATTAAGCTCCCCCGAAAGAATCTCAGAAGGAATTAGTGTTCCAGCCATTAACGCATGATAACTATTCATGAATCCCATACCCAGAGCAAAATTGGGATCATTGTTAGCTTCAGTAGTATCACCTCCACTTGAACCTGATTGGGGTTGTGCCACAAATGCCTTCGTTTGATTCATTGAACTTGATCCACCTGCTACAGTCTTTCCTTTCTGCTTCTCATCAACCTCTTCAGACAACAAAGCTTGATTCAACTTCCCCGCCAAACTCAGTGAACTTATATGATTCAACTCACGCTGCTTATCATCAATCATCTTGGACTTCAACTTGTTGATCATTTCATCCAAAGACAGCTCACTCAGTCTGTTGTTGTCCTTAATGATTGAAATTTTGGTGTTCCATGACTTCGGCAAGCTGTTTAGGAGCTTCAAATTTTTATCTTCCAATTCCGGTTCCACTCCATAACTTGACATCTCGGCCATTAGAGAGACAAATCTTTGCACTTGAGCTTCAAAGGATTCACCCTGAATATGATTAAACAAAGTGAACTTTTGCTTCAACATCTGCTTTCGACTTGCCTTGATGTCTGGGTTTCCCTCATAAGCCACTATCAAAGCATTCCACAGTTCCTTTGCCGTCTTGCAATGCTTAAACCCTTGAGCAATGTCCGGTGTCAATGCCATGGTCATTATCGCAAAGGCCCTCTCAGCCTTGTTACACCTCTCCCAGTCATCATCCTCAAATTCATCTTCAGTCTTTTTCTTTCCTGATTTAGGTCCTGCTTGATGAATAGGTATGTGTGGTCCATTTAGAACTGCTCTCCACAATCTTAAATCAACACTCTTCAAGTGGTTCTCGAATCTATATTTCCACTCTAAGAAGTTATCTGCCGAAGTTAGCCTTGGCGGACGAGTTATAGATCCGATCTCGAAATCCAGTTTCTGGTACATGCTCGGCTCAAAATCCATTTCAATAGCTTGGGTAACTTAACCTAAAGTCCAAATGTCCAACAAACACTGATTACGATTCAACAAACTTGATTACGATCGTAAATACTTGATTACGATCCGCTCAAGTCGCAAACACCAATTCCGATTGATTAAGTCGTAAACACACCCGATTACGATAAGCGATATCGTAAACCCTGATTACGACAAGGAAATATCGTAATCGCCAAATGTACGGATCGTAAACGCACAAAGACTCGATCTTGAAGTCGTAAACGTCCCAAATGATGAAAATCTTCAACAGAAACTGTCGTAAACCCCAACAAGCCCAGAAAACTTGATCGCAAACACCAAAACTGACGAACACCAGCAGCAACAGTGATCGTAATCACCTGGAACTCCTTCAAATCTTCGAAACCAACCCAGGAACACAGAAAACCTTCTTGAATCAATACCGTGTGAGCCTCGAATCAATGATTCTTAGCTCTGATACCAATTGTAGGTCCGAGATCAAACCACCTACACGATATCTAGCCAAATACGAGTGCGGAA
>JBCNJP010003248.1:0-33463 GCA_039602395.1 Deinandra increscens subsp. villosa | reverse complement strand
TTCACGAGCAGGGATGGGTTCTTCAAGTACATCCTCCATATTCAGACTCAGCTCGGGAGGGGTTGCATCGCTGCTCGAAGATATGAGCATGTCATCCCTCGATCTCTTGTGACTGATGGGTCCCAAATCCCCATATATGTCATCATCTTGATCAGCAAAAATATCATCCATGACATTTTCTTCATCAGACGGGATCACCTCAGATTCTTCCATCACATTCACAGCTGGAGTTGTTGTTATGTCTTGATCTTCTGCCACACTTGCATTAACAATTGGCACATCGGCTGCAGGCTCAGGTTCTTCAACTTCTTGCTCTCTGGCTACCTCGGGAAATGCACCCCTCTTTACCCATTCAAGTCTTCCTTCAAAGCTATTTCTACCCCTTCTATCTTGAGTCTGAAGACCAAATACTCCACAATCCATAACCTTTATATCCAGCTTCTCTATTCTCTCTTCTATCATTGGGTACTTTTCCATGACCACCATTTGAACAAACCTAGGTGTCATCAGGAACTGTCACGTGCGCTTAGGTCCGCATTGCCTATCCAGTCAAGTAACATCATCTTGGAGAAGTTAAAGTTCCAATCCAACGCCAATGCGACGAAAGCAGTTCCATGAAGCTTATTGAGCTGATCGAAGCTTGTTCTTTTGCCCAGAAAAGATTTCTGCATGTAATGAGCCAGGCACCTCCAGTAATGTGGCAACAGCTTCTTAAAGATAGGCGGGAATTTTCCTTCATATCCCATAGATTGAGCACCCGCCAAAACAGCTTCCTTGGGATACTGAATCGGATCAACAGCTCGATCATTGATGTTTAGCCCTTTCCTTATATCTTCCTCCAGAATAACAATTGGCCTGTTCTGAATAGTAGCAGAGATCTGTGTCTTGTCTGCACTGGCTCTAGCTGTCCCCCAGAACTCTCTCACAAGTTGCTCGTCAATCAGCACACTTGTCCTCAGCGCATGGTTGATTTTGCAAACATTCATCCCTGCCACCAGAGAATAAAATAGAGGCATGTGCTTCTCCGGTGGGTCTTCAAGATATGCTGGAATGCAATGATCCGGTTCAAACTTAATCTCTTCGTCGAGCATCTCGTCTGCCATCTGAGAAAGACAAGACACATGTATCAGACTTGTTCGTTAAAGTGCAATTAAGTTTATTAACCCTTGAAGAAGTTCAATTGAAAATCAAATTTTACTTTTGAAGTTCACAAAATTCCAATTTAAACTTTTAAGGAAAATATTTGATTTAGAGTCTCGGAATGACAAACACGCTTAATTTTCACTTAAACTGATTAAGTTTAATGAGATTAAAAAAAATTAATTGAGAAGAAAAAATTTTAATTGTATAAGAGTTAATTATGGGATTGTTTAACTGTTTACGATTTAAGTAGTGGGTTTACGATCCTTTCAAGAGTTCACGATCGGGTCCAGTCGTAAACTCTAGGACCACTCGTAAACACTGATTGAAGCCCAAAGCCCAATCGTAAACCCGCTTTGTCGTAATCGCTTATCGTAAACTCCAATCGGAAACCCTAATCGTAAACGATGATCGTAAACAGCAATCGGAAACACCCAACAGTCGTCTTCTCCGACGGGAATATCGTAAACACCCCAAAACCGCCATTTTTGTACCTGTAAAAGCTCGTAAACAAATTAAACACCTCAAATATACAAAATAAGCACTCAACACTACCTTTGAACGATTTCTAACACAGATCCGACCACAAATCTTGTAAAGAATGACCCGAATATAGCAAATCAGCTAATGGTCACGAGATAGGGTTTTAACCTCAAAACGGAGAATATCTTGATGAAAACTAGGGGGTACAGACGATCGAGAAGGGTTTCTTGGACGGAAATGGATGGCGAGAGAGATGATATGATCGGATTGCAGCAAGGACGGTCGGAGGTGGCTGCGATTGCTTTTCCGGTGAGGGTTGCGGCGGAACATGGGTTTTGAGAGCCGGAATCGTAAACGAGAGAGGAAAGGAGGGATGAGAATCGTAAATGCCATAAGGAGTCGGAAACAAGGGTTTTGTGTTTAAAATTTTTTCAGTTTGCCCCCTCAAGTTTCAAAAACATTAAAAATACTCCCAAACCTCAACAAAATGATAATTCTCATAAAACATGTTAATTTTAAAGACTTTGAGAATTTACGAAGCTTCCCCTCAGACTCAAACCCCAGAAAACTTCCCCTCAGACTCATACCCCGAGTATCTGATCATGATCATAAAAATTTAAAAATTTAAAACAGATAAAAGCCCAAATTGAAATATTTACTTGCCCGGTGCTGATAATTCTCATTGATAATATCAGACGAGTCTTTGACTGAGGAACCCTTTTTAGCCTCCGTTACTTGACGCTCTAGACAATTGTCAGGTGATTTGAACACATAAACTCACATCCAGTAAAGTGCTTAAATATGGTACAATTTTACCGACATGTTTAACCGTCCCCACTCCCAATTTTTCATAGCAAAACCTACCCAACCTCAGAGTTTATTGAGGATTCACAAACCCCCAACTTGAGGAACCATGCAACACTGCTTTGACAACCACTTATTTCTATTTTCATGAATTATCAGTTGGTGATCAGGTCGGCCGCATAAGCACGCAGAGAAGACCAACAATATAATTTTCTTTTCTTTTCTTTTCTTTTTCCTTTTCTTTTTCACAATTTTCATTTTTTTTTTATTCTTTTTCTTTTTCTTTCCTGTGGTGTTGTCATATACAGTATAAGCATGGCGTGTGAGAGAGTGAATACTAGGTAAATACCACTCTCAACCTATTTTTGTCGGGACTCAGTTTTTTAAACTATGTAGACTAGGATGGGAAACTAAACATTTATAGAGTTTAGGATTACTGCACTTACATAGATGGTCACAGTTTTGGTTGAGCTTACCGACATATCATCTTTGAGCAGTCTTTCACATCAACCTTACACGTGTCAGTCTTCGACTATCTTTGAACATTTTTGCACGTCCTATCAAAAGACATCATAAAAACTTTTCAGTTAAACCAGCACCATTTCTTCCCCTGTTTTTGTGAGACTTTTGAAATAAGACTCAATTTTTCAGTCATTTTTCATTTTTTTTAAATTAAATAAATTAACAAAGACTTTGTACAAAACAGAATGATCATATCATTCCTCGAAGGCAATCATCTTTAGGCCTTCAACACATGATTCAAAATTTGGACGAGGAAGGGGTTTTGTAAAAATGTCCGAAACATTCTGATCGGAGCTTACCTTTTGAAGCTGAATTAACTCCCGATCAGAGCAATCACGAATAAAATGTACCTTTATGTCTATATGCTTGGTTTTGGAATGTTGGACGGGGTTTTTGACAATTTCCAGAGCAGCAGCGTTATCACAAAAGATAGGAGTGTTAACGAATTCCATACCGTAATCTGTGAGCTGATTTTGTATCCATACTACCTGTGAGCTTCCGGCGGATGCTGCCACGTATTCAGCTTCGGCAGTTGATTTTGATACGGTATGCTGCTTTTTGCTCTGCCAAGAAATGAGCCTGTCTCCCAGGTACTGACATCCTCCAGTTGTAGATTTCCTGTCAAGGTCACTACCTCCATAATCACTGTCAGTAAAAGCATACAATTGAAAATCAGTGTTCTTTGGGTACCCGGCTTGCCCTTCAGATACTTGAAGATACGCTTAACAGCTGATAAATGTGAAAGTTTAGGATTAGCCTGATAGCGTGCACACACACAAACTGCATGCATGATGTCTGGCCTGCTGGCTGTCAAGTACATAAGTGATCCAATCATCGACCGATAATGGAATTCACTCACTGATTCCCCATTGAGATCAGCTGACAAAAGTGGTCTGGATGCCATGGGAGTGGAAATGGGCTTGCAATCCTGCATCTTGAATTTCTCCAGAATCTCATTCACATACTTTGCCTGATGAATAAGAATTCCAGATTCATCCTGTTTTACTTGTAATGCAAGAAAGAAACTCATCTCCCCTTGGTCACTCATTTCAAACTTCTTCCTCATAATCTCTTCAAATTCAGTGCACAATTCCTCGTTTGTTGACCCGTAGATAATGTCATCTACATAAACTTGCACCATGATTATGTCCTCATTCACCCTCTTCCTAAACAACGTTTGATCAACTACTCCTCTTGTGTATCCATTCTCCACCAAGTGATTGGACAGAGTTTCATACCAGGTGCGCGGAGCTTGATGCAAACCATACAAGGCTTTATCCAGCAGATAAACATGGTCTGGATTTTCCTCATCTATGAACCCTGGTGGTTGAGTTACATAAACTTCTTCATTCATCTCTGCATAAAGGAAGGCAGTCTTCACATCCATCTGATGCACCGTAAAATTGAGATACGTTGCCACAGCAAGAAAGATCCGAATTGCTTCCAATCTTGCCACCGGAGCGTATACCTCATCATAGTCAATCCCATGAACTTTCCTGCGCCCTTTTACTATCAATCTCGCCTTGTTTCTGACAATTATTCTTGTGTCATCCTTTTTGTTCTTATACAACCACCTCGTAGGAATAACCTTCTTGTCTTCTGGCCTCTTCACAAATCGCCACACTCCCAGCTTTGAGAACTGATTCAATTCATTGTGCATGGCCTCCATCCAACTTGGATCTTTGAGAGCAACCATCACATTAGGAGGCTCAATCTGGGAAATGAAACAGGAATACATGCAGAAGTTAATGTTTCCCGTGCGGCTTCTAGTGGTGACTCCTGCTGTCACTGGCCCAACCACGTTACTGAGTGGATGATCTCTGTTTATTCTACTCACTTGGACATCAGGCACTGAAGCAGTAACAGGCGGGTTAGTATTAATAATATTATCAGACATACCTGGTCCTTGAGAATCCACTGGAGCATCATGTGTTCCTGAACATTCTGGAATATTTGCATTAGAATTTTGTGAAGTCTCTGCCGATGCTCTTTCCACATGTGGCCTCACTTTAGAACTAGGAGCAATGATATCTTCTTCTTCTCCCAGATTGTGGAAAACATTGGAGAAGTTGAAACCTTCAAACAGTGACCCGTAGTCAAAGACCCAATCAGGTCCAGTACCCGTATCGGTTGGATTATCCTCCATCCAATCCACATCAAAAGTCTCGATAATCAATTTGGTGGTTTTGTTGTACACGCGATAAGCACTATTTGCTGAGTAACCGACAAAATAACACTCATCAGCTTTAGCTTCGAATTTCCCTACATCGGACTGAATTAGCACCGTGCATGGACACCCAAAGGTCTTGAAGTACCCCACTCTCTGCTTCTCCCCATAAACAATCTGGTATGGAGTCTGTTCATGTCGCTTGTTCAAAAGTACCCTATTCTGCACATAACAAGCTGTATTCACCGCTTCAGCCCAAAAGAAGATTGGTAGTTTAGCTTCACACATCATTGTTCTTGCTGCTTCAATGAGTGCCTATTCCTTCTTTCTGCAACTCCATTCTGTTGTGGTGTGTAGGGAGCACTGAACTGCCTTTCAATACCCTTCTCACCACAAAACATGTTCAACTCTACATTCTTGAATTCTGTCCCATTGTCAGATCTTATACCCTTCACTCTCTTGTTCAGCTGGTTTTCTATAAGTGTGACGAACTGTTTCACAAGGGCCGGAGTTTCGTACGTGTTCGATAAAAAGAAGACCCAAGTGAATCACGAGTAGTCATCTACTATCACGAGATAGAAAGAAAACTTGCTGATGCTTTGTACCTGCATGGGACCAAAAAGATCCATATGTAAGAGTTGAAGACCAAATGAGACAGAATTTGCAACCTTTAGACGGTGTGGCAACTTGTGTTGCTTCCCCTTAGCACAAGCCACACATTTCTCCACAGACGAGAAATCTTTGATTGGTAAATTTCTGACGTGCTCTCCTTTAGCCAGCTTAGACAGATTCTTCATATTAGCATGCCCCAGTCGACGATGCCATAATAACGCTAGATTCTCATTCTGCTTGGAGATAAGACAGGCTTCTTCAGTAGTTGGAGGTTTGCCCAAATTCAGCTGATAAGAATTTCCTCTTCTTGGAGTACGCATCAAGATGCACTCCTCTGGAATTTTGACACCAGGCCTGAGGATGATGCATTCCTTCTTGTTGAACAAAACAGAAAATTCTCTATCACACATTTGCGACACACTGAGCAAGCTGTGAGATAATTCCTCCACATAGTGCACATCAGAAAAAGTCAAACTTCCACTCTTCACTACCCCTTTCTTACTGATTCTTCCACCTACCCCACCTGCAAAAGATACTCCTCTGCCATTGAAGTCTTGTACCTCTTCCAAA
Organism: Deinandra increscens subsp. villosa; assembly: GCA_039602395.1. Taxonomy (NCBI): domain Eukaryota; kingdom Viridiplantae; phylum Streptophyta; class Magnoliopsida; order Asterales; family Asteraceae; genus Deinandra; species Deinandra increscens. The sequence goes on along the minus strand of JBCNJP010003248.1, from coordinate 27,165 downwards.
AGGGATAAGTCTCCGGTCATGTGTCGGGAGCAACCGCTATCAACGTACCAGAGATTGTCGATAGATCTACTTGGCTGTCCCTACAAAAATCAGAAATCAGTGAGATTCAGGTACCCAGGCCATAACAGATCTGGGCACTCCTTTGGAGTCAGTGTAATTAACCATTTAAAGGACCATTTCTGGTTTTGGTTCAGATACATTCACATTTTGAGTGTTGACTTTTGGTCTCCAATTAGGTTGTTTTTTAGATTTAGAACTATTTATTGAGTTCTGTGCAAGTGAAAGTTTCTTTGGTGGAGATGTGACCTTTTTACCTTTTGGCTTGACAACAGGTGTCCATTCAAGTTTTAATTTTGTATAAACCAATTGTTTCGTTTGAGTGACATCTTTTGTTTTTTCAATTACTGATTTGCCCTTAGGTTTAACAACATGTTTGACTTTAGGCATTTGCCTCTCACCAAATTCTTGTTTCATTTTGTCTTTTCTTTGATAAACTCCCTTAGGTTTGTAAGATGAGTTTGGAGGTCTAGTCACATTCCACTTTTCTTCAACATGCTTTGTCACTGGAGCTTTTGTGTTCAAAACCAGAGACTGTTGAGTCTTCATTGGTTCTAAACTCTGCTTCCCCTGAGACAAAGCTTGTTGTTTCTGGTTTTTGTTTTCTCCTGCCATCATTTTCTGCAACATACTGGTCCGTGGGTTTTGCGGACAGTATGGTTGATAAGGTCTATTTAAGCAATTTGCAGCAAAATGTCCTGGTTTTCCACATTGAAAACAATTCATAGGTCTAGGCCCATTTACATGACTACACAAATATGAACGTCTTGGGTAAGATGACTTCCACTCTGGCTTATCATCCCATTTGTGTATAACATGTTTTGGATCCTTTTCAGGTTGTGTGATTAAACAAAATTGTTCTGATTTAGACTTGTTTGTTCTATTAAAAGCCGACACAACCTGAGGATAAGCTACAAAATCTTTGGGTTTAGTCTCACGTCCTACTTTAGTGTTAGGCACACGAATTTTAAAACCATGAATTGAATTACTAGAATTTGAAACATGTTTTAAGGACTTGGACACAACTAATTGCATAGACCTAGTCTCATTCAATTCAGACACTGATGCCAGTACATCATCTTTAGGTAAATCAGAAACTACACTACTCGACACATGACACTGTTTAACTCTCAAACATTCTGCATCCTTCCCAGATACATCTTCAATACCTACTTCATCTGCACATGAAACAAATCTATGAGCAGGTCCAACATCATTGTTTAATGACTCCTGGTAAGTACTTGATTCACAAGTGTCTGTCACAATTTTATCCTGATTACCCAACCCATAAGACATGTGTTTCTCATTTTCTATTTCCTGAGGGGTCAAAGGTGTCACTCCTACCAGAACACTATCTAAGGGAGGTCCTATCTCATGTGTTCCTGATTCAGATCTGTCTACCTGATCCTCCTGAAAGATTATTCCTATGATATCTCTAGAGTTATCTTGAGGAACATTGTTCTTGCCCTTGTCTGAGAAACTAATTCCTATTCCACCCTTGTCCTTTCCCATTCTAACATCAGTTATACAGGAGTTCAAAGATTTTCTAGCCTCAAACATTCTTTTGCTTTTTGTTTGATTCATATCAAATTTAACCTGCAACTCATTGTACTTATGTGTGATCTCATCTACCTGATTCCTAAGCTCAGCTATTTCTAACTTAGCATTGTCATACAGGAGAGTTTTCTCAGTTGCCAGTTTTTGATATTTTACTATGTCTAGCTTTTGTGCTTTAACCTTCTCCTCATTTTTCTGCCATCTACCCTTAAATGAACTCCTTTCACACTTTATCTCAAACAATTCTATCTGATAATTTTTACAGATTTGTCTAAGACCAGGAATTATACGAGCACAAGTGGGATCAGAACATACCTTGAGGTTTTCAGCTTCAGCAACGAAGGCTTCCTTATCTTGCACAGTAGTTTCATCAGTAACAACAAAAGCATGCTCTTCCTCTTCATCCCTTTCCATAGCAGCAATCATTGCATGAGTCCTACTAAACTCTTTCAATTGAGGTGTCCAATCATAACCTCCTCCTTCCTGAACAACCAGAGCCTTTGCCTCTCCCTTTCCTTCACCTGCTTTCCTTTCTTCTCCCGTTTCTCTCTTCGGCTTGCTACACTCTCTTGCAAAATGCCCATACTCATCACAGTTGTAGCACCTCAGCTTGCTTTTGTCAAACCCCATCCTGATCTTGTCTTGATCTTTCCAGACGTTTCTCCCAGTCTTCGCCATGAACTTCTTTGCTCTGAAGACCGCCATAGCCATCTGCCATGAGACATCCAACATCTCAACATCTTCAGGATTTATCTGGTTTAGCTCACCCGATAACATATCAGTAGGTACAAGAGTTCCGGCCATGAGAGCATGGTAGCTGTTCATAAAACCCATACCGAGCGCAAAATTGGGATCATTCGTATCATTAGGGTTAATGCCTCCACTTGAACTTCCTTGAGGTTGTGCCATAAAAGCAGTTGACTTTGCGACAGAGCTTGGTCCACTCCCAGTTGACTTCCCATCATGCTTAGTCTCCACATCTTCTGACAACAGAGCTTGATTTAGTTTTCCCGCCAAACTAAGAGAGCTTATATGGTTCAACTCTCTCTGCTTGTCATCGATTAGCTTGGACTTGAGTTTGTTGATTAACTCATCAAGAGATAGTTCACTCAGATTGTTGTTGTCCTTAATGATAGATATGTTGGTGTTCCAAGATTTGGGTAAACTATTCAACAGTTTCAGATTTTTGTCTTCCTTGTCTGGTTCAACATTATAGCTAGACATTTCAGCCATCAATGACACAAACCTCTGCACCTGAGCTTCAAAGGATTCACCTTGTACATGGTTGAACAGATTAAACTTTTGCTTCAGCATTTGCTTGCGGCTTGCCTTTATGTCAGGATTCCCTTCATAAGCCACAACCAAAGCATTCCAGAGTTCCTTAGCGGTCTTGCAGTGTTTAAATCCTTGAGCAATATCTGGTGTTAATGCCATAGTCATGATGGCAAATGCTCTTTCTGCTTTGTTGCATCTTTCCCAATCATCATCATCATACTCATCTTCCGTCTTAACCTTCCCTGCATTAACTCCTTCTGCGTGAGTCGGTGTGAATGGTCCATGAATTACTGCTCTCCAGAGTCTTAGATCTACGCTCTTCAAGTGGTTTTCAAACCTATATTTCCATTCCAAAAGTTATCTGCCGATGTTAGCCTGGGTGGACGAGTGATGGATCCAATCTCAAAATTCAACTTCTGATACATACTTGGTTCGAAATCCATTTCGATAGCTTAGGGAACAAAAATCTAAAGTCCAAACGTCCAAATACTGAGATTACGATAAAAACCTCACGATTACGATCGTAAATGATTGATTACGATCGAGAACACTGTTTCCGATCAAAGCCAAACTCGTAAACACTTAACCGACAGAAGAAATCGTAAACTCGATTACGATCGCCGAAAGTCGTAAACACCTGTATCCGATCCACCAAAGTCGTAAACACCAATCCTGATCCAACAAAGTCGTAAACTCCGATTACGACAACAAGTACAGTCGTAAACTCACTTTTTCGGATCGTAAACACGATAAAAATCGAGTCTTGAACTCGTAAACACCCAAATGATGAAGATCTTCAACAGAAGCAGTCGTAAACACCCAGAAAACCCAGAAAACCTGATCGTGAACTCGAAGAACAGCAGCAGCAGATCTCGTAATCACCAAAAACCCTTTGAATCTTCAAAAACTCGAACTATAACCCAGAAAACAGCTTGAATCAATATCGTGAGAGCCTCGAATCAGTGATTCTAGGCTCTGATACCAATTGTAGGTCCGAAATCTAACCAAACACACGATATCTAATCACAAACGAGTGCGGAAACCTCGTATGTGATCGATTCAAGAAGAATAGTAGAAGAAGAGACTTGATGTAAGAGAAAGATCAAATCTTGAATGAAGAAACCTACTATCTTGAAGCAATGAAGAACCGATCGGAATCACCAAATGATAAGAAGAAATCGTAAATCTGTTTTCCAAAGCTTACATTAATCATAAACATGAAAGGCTTATATAGTGCCTTCTTACAAACCCTAGTCCAATAGTAAACACAATAAGCCCAATCATAAACTAAAGAAAATTGGCCCACATGGCCCAAAACATTAACTAATTAAGCCCAAAACCAATAACAAGCTAGCCCAAAACTAATGTTCATGCCTCAAATAAAATATAGCCCAACAAGGCTAGATTTCTTCATCTTTTTTCTTTATTTCTTTGTTCATATACTTATTAAAGATTGGATTTTTATGTGGGTTTATCATGTTTAGTGGCTAGTTTCCTTGTATTCACCTAGATTTGATGATTTTTGACCCATTTGACCTCTAAAGTTTGACTTTTTGTCATGATCATGTGAAATTGCTCTTTGATTCTCATTTGGATGCCTTGGATAAACATGTATGCATGTTTAGCTTCTATTTTTATCATGTTATGTGGGCTATTTGATGTGGAATGTAGAACTACAACCATTTTATTGATTAGCTTATTGTTAATCGGTTGACTTTTTGGAGTTTATTGATTAATGCATGATCCGGAGACCTCCTACATGATAATATGATACGGATTTGGGGCTGAATTTGTATGCATCTATATGAGATTGAGTTGACCAATTCATTTCATGTAATAGGTTAAATAGCTACGCATTGTTTAGTGAGTTTTGGTGCTTATGACCATAAGATTCGAGCTCGTTTATTCGTGTTTATAGTTTTCTAGGTCCTAGGCTATTCATTTCAGAATAATTGCATGTGTTAGGGGCCATTTAGAGAGACTTTTCTTGTGGTTTCCTTTTATGTGTGCGTTTAGTCCGCTTTGACCGAAGCGATTAGACCATTGGGCAATTTTATATAGTTTTCTACCCGTGCTTAAATTAGGATTACCTTAGTGATTAGGATGTGTCGATAGTCCTATTTTATTTTGGTTTTCAGCATTAGTGGTAGTGATCATGTTGATTAGTTAAACTAAGGGTCTTATTGGGTTTAGAGGATTCTTATCTAGGTGATACTTTTATCCGACTGATTTTTCTATATTTTGTTTTCGTTATCTGTTTGTTTTCTATCTGATTAGTTAATTTCTTTAGTTTTCATAATTAATTCTCAAAATCATTTTCATCGGTTAGATATTAGCGACGATCTAGTATCGGGAGATTGCACACGCGTCCACGGATTGATATCCGGTTCTTACTAATACTATACTGCATATGACGGGTTCACTGCCCTGGTGTGTAGTTTGGTCACTTGGTTGGATACCTTTTTGAACTTGTTGATTTTTATATATCCAAATCCGACACATCAATTTTTTGGCACCGTTGCCGGGGACGCGTCAGATTCCGAGAAATATCTAAGCTAGTAGTTTAACCACTTGTTTGTTTTATCTGTTTACCTGTTTTCTTTACGTTGTTTAGCTGCTAGTTTGCTTTTCTTTTTCAGTGTTTTCCTTTTCGTGTTAGTTAGACTTTTAGGTTAGTTTTTTTTTCTTTTTCTGTTTCTGTTTCGTCATTTCTATCGCATTTTTGTCTATTTATGCGCATACGTCGCCACCAGAGCCGATTCTCACCTTTATCTGAGCCATAAAGAGTTTTCCATCATCTACGACACGTGGAGGGCGCATTACCAGTGCCGATGGCCGCGCTTGCAGATCAGAGGCGCACGCTTGCAGATTATGCCCGTCCCAACATCGACGGGGCGTTGCCGAGTGTTATCCGTCCGGCGGTGGACGCGAATAACTTTCAGATTCAGCCTCAGGTCATCACTATGATTATGGACTATGTTCAGTTTGACGGGTTACCTAATGACAACCCGATGACTCACATCGCGAACTTCCTTGAAATTTGCGACACTTTAAAACTCAAGGGGGTCCCCACAGAGGCAATCCAGTTACGATTATTCTCATTTTCCCTTCGCGACGCAGCGAAGGCGTGGCTTCAGTCTCTCCCGCCTGGTTCTATCACGTCATGGGCTATTTTGACACAGAAATTCATCTCAAAGTATTTCCCTCCATCGAAGGTTGCGATGTTCAGAAACAAAATATATTCCTTCCTTCAGGACGACACAGAGAGTTTATACGAGACGTTGGAGCGATTTAGAGAGTTGTTGAGAAAATGTCCATCACATGGGATTGAGCTACACCAGCAGATGCAGATTTTCTACAGCGGTTTACATCCACTCACACGACATACGGTCGACACGTCAGCTGGTGGGACATTAAGTAGTAAAACGCCTGAAGAGGCGCAAGACTTACTTGAGGAGCTTGCTTTAAACGATTATCAGTGGCCGAGCACGCAGAGTAAGCCGAACCAACAGAGAGGAGTCCTCCAGGTTGACCCTATTACAGCTCTGTCCATGCAGGTCGAGGCGTTATCGAAGAAAATAGCCAAAATGCAGGTGATGGAGCAGCAGGTGAAGTATTGTGAGCTGTGCTCAGGACCCCACGACATTACACGTTGTCCTATCGGGGGTAGCACCGATTTTGTCGAGTAGGTCGACTACATGGCCGACCAGGCCCATCCACCACCCAACACGTATAACTACAATCAGGGGTGGCAGAACAACCAAAATTTCAGCTCGAAAATGCCTTGCTTTCAGCCGAGACCGCTACCGAGGCAACAGGGTTTCTATGACCCAGAGGTTGGCAAACAGACACCGACAGAGGATTCAGTTTTTAAGAATTTAACTGACATGATGTCTCAGTTTATCAAGCAGAATGAGAAAACTTCACAGCAGAATGATCAAAGGATTTTGCGTACTGAGCAGGACATAGTTGTGGTGGCCAAAGAGTTGAGTAATTTAGCAGCTCATATGCAAAATATGGAGAGGACCATGGGTCAACTTTCCAAATCGTTTTCTGAGAGAAAACCAGGAGGATTGCCAGGGCACACACAGTCATATCCTAAGCAATACGTGAATGTAATCTTTTACCTGAATGACAACACCACTCCAGATCCGGAATCAGCGTTCAGTGCTGAGCCAGTTGATGAGGAGAGTGATGATGAGATAGACGAGGAGATTGAGGTAGAGGTTCCTGGGCAGGTGCAACCGAGGCTAAGCCCAGCAAGTACAGCACGACCCGAGGAACCAGTAGTGGAGAAATATGTTCCCCGACCCTACATCCCTCATATTCCATATCAAGAGAGACTTAGGGATCAGCTTAGGGAAGAGTAGCAGGAGAAACATCACCAGGCCGTCGTTCATTATATTGGAATTAAAGATCACCCACCCGACCCACCTTCAGTTATTATCAAGTCGACTAAATCATTGCAGGTGCAGTAAAAGAAGAAGTGTGGGGATGAAGCGAGTGCTAAAAAGAAGAAAAAGCCACCTGATTTAAAGAAAAAGGCTTCAAAGAGTGATAGGACGTGGTTAGTCGACGTGTACGCCATGTATTTGCGTGATAGACATAAGGGAAGCGAGCCCTTGTTTGAAGAGTGGCGCGTGCATGGGTCGGATGCGAGCATATTCGGTAGTGAGGGAGGTCACGTCCATGACCCCGGTTGACTTAACCGCGGTTTCGAGTCCGGCTGTCGACTCGTTAATAAATTCAGCGCTTCCGGGAGGCAACCCGATTACTTGGTTACTTTTAGTTTGCTTGTTTCATGCATTGTTTGACTTTTTAGTGGTTTACATAGACTTTTAGGTAGTTTTATTTTAATTTAGTTGCATATTTTTTGTCTTTTCTTGTTCTGTTTTATGTTTTTGTTTCAAGTTTTGCATATTTTTGGAAGCATGCCACGATTAGACATTGCATTGACTTATCATTTCTGGCTATGCTTCGCGGGTTTGTAGGTAATGCACAATTGCGGGCCGTCGGATACTCAATCTCCATTTCCACGATCCACAAATGTGCTTCCATAATTTGGTTGTGATTTGGGGGATACGGATCGTCACTTCATAAATGACAATCAATGGTCCGTATCAGGGTTTATCGGGCATGTTAACTTTTGGTCAAAGCGTATCGTTCACTTCATAAATGACAAACAAACGGTCGATTTTGATTAATTGTTCACTTTTCAAAACGTTTAAAAATTCTCAAACTTGCCCGATGTCAAGACCCGCTCCGCAACTGCTTTCACTTGAGTTGTGTTTTCTTTCTAGATTCATCATCGGACCACCAGATGCCTTGATTTATCGAAAGCTGTTTCTTATTTTTTGAGGATTTTGGTCCTGTTGGAGGCAGTTCTGGCACGCGACAGTGTTAGGGGAGTATTTCAGTTCCCTTTCCCCTTTATTTTGTCTGTTTATTGTACATTGGGGACAATGTACGAATTAAGTGTGGGGATGGGGGTAAGTTGAACTGAAATTGCTTAAATTTGTGAAAAAAAATTCAAATTTTCTTATCATATCCCCCTGTTTTTAGTTGAAATTGAGATTTTTGCCCGTCTTATTGCACATGGAAGTGGGCCCGTTGATATAATTCGTGACGTTTTGCTCGCCCGTGTATACGATGCTTGTCTCTAGTCAAAACCTTTTCTTCGAGTTTCTTGAAAAAGTATTTCCAAGCAAGTGTTTTTTCAAATAAAATCAATAAATGTGATGCTTTACTTAGTGAAACTATCGGATGGGGGATAGATTGCTTGCATCATATCGGTAGCCCTTTTCCATCCGTTTCCGTGAGTTATTTGAGCTTAAATTGCATTATATGTTACATTATTTACTCACTTTCGTTTGGTTGAGTGTTATGCCATCATGTGCTTTCGTTTTAGAACTTGTGTTGTTTATACGTGTCGAGATCATGAACTAAAATTGGGCATAGAAATGATAGAGGCATTAGGATTAAGGCCCTTTGATTTAGCCTTTTTTTTTCTTTGAATTTATCATTTTTCCTACCTTAAAACATTATCCCTTAGAAAACCCGTTGAGCCTTTTTCCTCCTCGTTTGATTTTCCCACTTTTTGACCCATTTAGCCTTTTGATTAGCCTTTATTTTGCTCTTAAACCCTTGTGTGAAGAAATCCGGATTAGTTTAGGATTTTGTGTATATATTTTGGTTTGTTTCATCAACTCATACTTAAAAAAAATAGTGATTGAGTGTGATTCTCCTAGTACTCAATCTCCATTCTAGGAATTCATATGAGATTGTAAAAAAAAAAAAAAAGAGAAAAAATGGAAAAAAAAAAGTTGAGGAAAATTCTAGCTCAATATTGGAGGTCATAGACCTAAGTTAAAGCTAAAAAAATAGAGTTTTGATTAGCTTATGTGTTCGGGTCAAAATTACCCGATTTTAGTTTAGTTTTGTCTATTTTTGTAAAAAGTTTGATAGTTTAGTTCTTTTGTTCCTAGTCCGGATTTCTAAGCACTTCGCCACTTTCACATTCCCATTCCATACCCTAAACCCTAGCCTAACATTACAACCCGTGAAAGTCCTCTTGATTTATGTTTGGTTTTATGTTTTTTGGTGGAGATGCGATTTCGATACAAGCTTATGACAATGAAGTGCATGTTTGGCTTTGAGTGATCCACTTAAATCGATGATCTTTTTAATCATCTCTACTAAATTTCACCGAGTTGAGTGATCATTGTAAGGGGTATGATGTTGTTTGATTGAACCTTGATGTGTGTCAAGCTAGTAGGCATTTCCATGTTTTTTTTAACATAATTATCATAATTGCTTCTTAGATTATAAATCTTTTGAAAAGTGTAAATCTTGAGAATTTGCGATGTATGTGGGCTTGAGTAGTTGCATTGGGTTGGGTGGACGCTGCGTTTTTTATTGGCTTGTGGAAGTGTTGCATAAGATTTTGCTTGAGGGCAAGCAAGCTTTAAGTGTGGGGATATTTGATGCATCTTATACATAAAATAAATAAATAAAATCCCTTCATATAATTGGTTTTTAATTAAGAATTATTAAGTTTTGGTGTTTAAATGTTTATATTTGAATTTTAGATGATTTGGTGGAACTTTGGTTATTATTTGATAAATATTTAAAGTTCACATTTAATTTGGTATTTAATTGAGAAAACTTTACAAGTTAGAATTTTAATTGAGAAATTATAAAAGATATGGTACTTAATTGTTTTCATTTGTGAATTTTAGATGTTTGGTGTGTGCGTGATGAATTTAGAAGAAATTAGAAAAAAACGAGAGCGGATTCGGATGTCGGATGCGAAAGTTATGATTGATTAAAGAAAAAAAATAATAAATAAACCAGCCCAGACATTCAGCAGCCCAGAGCCTACCCAGTAGCGAGGCCCAACAGCAAGCAGCCCAGGGAAAAAAGGAGAAAACAAATCGCTGGAGGCAGGGATCGAACCCCTGACCTCGAGCTTTTCCAGCACACATCTTACCACCAGACCAGCAGCTTCTGATGCTCCAAATGTGACTTACATTCATTTTATATTCTCCCAGACAGCCCAGAATCAGGCCCAGCGACCTGATCTTTTACATCCTCGTTTTTCCAGCATATATATGGGTTGGAGGCGCCGTTTTTTCGAGTTTTTCACCTCCAATAAACCCTAAAATTCCTCTCCTAGATCTGGAACTTTGAAGGAAGGATTAAAGATCAAGATTGAAGCTTTTGGATGCGAAATTTGAAGATTTTCAACCCTTCGGTTTTCGTTTCTCATAGAGGCTAGATTTCTTCATCTTTTTTCTTTATTTCTTTATTCATATACTTATTAAAGATTGGATTTTTATGTGGGTTTATCATGTTTAGTGGCTAGTTTCCTTGTATTCACCTAGATTTGATGATTTTTGACCCATTTGACCTCTAAAGTTTGACTTTTTGTCATGATCATGTGAAATTGCTCTTTGATTCTGATTTGGATGCCTTGGATAAACATGTATGCATGTTTAGCTTCTGTTTTTATTATGTTATATGGGCTATTTGATGTGGAATGTAGAACTACAACCATTTTATTGATTAGCTTATTGTTAATCGGTTGACTTTTTGGAGTTTATTGATTAATGCATGATCCGGAGACCTCCTACGTGATAATATGATACGGATTTGGGGCTGAATTTGTATGCATCTATATGAGATTGAGTTGACCAATTCATTTCATGTAATAGGTTAAATAGCTACGCATTGTTTAGTGACTTTTGGTGCTTATGACCATAAGATTCGAGCTCATTTATTCGTGTTTAGAGTTTTCTAGGTCCTAGGCTATTCATTTCAGAATAATTGCATGTGTTAGGGGCCATTTAGAGAGACTTTTCTTGTGGTTTCCTTTTATGTGTGCGTTTAGTCCGCTTTGACCGAAGCGATTAGACCATTGGGCAATTTTATATAGTTTTCTACCCGTGCTTAAATTAGGATTACCTTAGTGATTAGGATGTGTCTATAGTCCTATTTTATTTTGGTTTTCATCATTAGTGGTAGTGATCATGTTGATTAGTCAAACTAAGGGTCTTATTGGGTTTAGAGGATTCTTATCTAGGTGATACTTTTATCCGACTGATTTTTCTATATTTTGTTTTTGTTATCTGTTTGTTTTCTATCTGCTTAGTTAATTTCTTTAGTTTTCATAATTAATTCTCAAAATCATTTTCATCGGTTAGATATCAGCGACGATCTAGTATCGGGAGATTGCACACGCCTCCACGGATTGATATCCGGTTCTTACTAATACTATACTGCATACGACGGGTGCACTGCCCTGGTGTGTAATTTGGTCACTTGGTTGGATACCTTTTTAAAACTTGTTGATTTTTATATATCCAAATCCGACACATCACTCTCTCCCTCCCTCTCCCTCTCCTCCCCCTCCCCCCTCCCCCTCCCCCTCCCTTTCTCCTTCCCTCCCTCCCTCCCTCCCTCCATCCCTCCCTCCCTCCCCCTCTCTCTCTCTCTTTCTCTCTCTCTCTCTCTATAGAATACACGTGTGTGGCCAGGTTTATTTTGCAATGAGGATAATGACAAATGATGGGGTTTATATATCTAGAATTTTTAAAAGGAGGTCTCCACTATAGATTAGATTATATCGCGCTTATTAATACGCTTAACTTTTAACGTCGCGATTTTCATACCCGATAATTATTTCACCACTGAAATAATTACGATATGTCATAAACATTCACATGTTATTTATGTTGTCATATCCGAGATGATATGGCGAAGATTTAGTTTAAGACGCGGTATAAAACGCGTGTCCAACGTGCGTCAAAATCGCATTCATTCCATGTTCGAATGATATTTCTCGACCATAATACTCAGTAACCACTAGAGAAAGTGTTAACAAATCGTCCGGTTCTTTCGAACCAAAGTAAATGGTTAAACGGGTCGAACCAAAGTAAATGGTTAAACGGGTCGATGTCGGTTAACAAGACGTAATCAAACCTGCTGCTGATACACTATTTCTCACACCAACTATCATTGTTATTCTTCGTAACAACAATAAAAATAGCAAGTAAGTATTTAGCCATACTCTTCACTCTATTCCTACCTTAGTGACTCCTATATCACTATCCATGGCCTACGTATGTTAAACACAGTTTGTCGTTTTCATATGTGCAACTTGCGTGTGATTGTCTACGCAAACTTTTTGGCGAGTATTAACTTCCACATTAATATACGAACCAGCTAATTGTACAGGCGGAAAAGACAAAATACTTTTTACATCTCAAAACGCAGAGTTTTGGCCAAAACGCAGAGTTTTGAGATGAATACCGACAAATGTACAGCCCTAATTACTGATTGATCAATGATTATGTCGCGATTATGTCGTTAACTACGCAGCGTTTTGGATAAAACGCAGCGTTAGAATGTCTTGTTTTGGATAAAACGCAGCGTTAGAATGTCTGATATCATTAATTAAGGCCAAAACGCAGAGTTTTGACCAAAACGCAGAGTTTTGGATGTTTTAATAGCAGGACCCTTAATATATCCCTCGCCTTAACTACCTGAAACGGAGCAGTTCCGATAACGTTCGGTTATCTGATGTCTGCTGATATAAAACGACACGTGGTGGTAAACTATTGGTTTGATTTTCCACTATAAACTTTTGTCTATGGTTATTTTGTCAAAATAAGTAGGTCAATGGGTTAATATCGGTGATTGGGCTTAAATTCTTTTGGAACCTAATGAGGCCTACCAAATTCCGATGACAGGCTGACTCAATTTTGTAGCCTCACTTCTCCACCGACATAGGGTATCGGGAAACGCGCTTCCTTGCAAAAAAAAAATAATAATAAATAAAAGAAAAAAAAAGAAGTAAAAACAGATCTGACACAACACTCACTATCTTCCTTCCCCTAGATCGAAGCAGGAAATCGAACATCTCTACTTCCGACACCAGATTTACGCCGGAAAATACAAGATGAACGCGGACGGCGGAGAAACCAGCAGATTCGGCACCACGATCCACATAACAGCCCTTGACGGGATCGTCAACGTCAACTCCTTATTCACTCTCGCAGTTTTCATCGGGCTAGCCTGGCAGCCCACCGACCCCAGCAACAGCCTCGTCAGCGATCCTAAATGTGTAGCCGGCCCCAAGATCGCGGAGGATCTCATCTGCTTCCACGTGTACTCCTTCAGCAGCTTCCTTTTCTCCAGCCTTGTCGCTTTGAGCCTGAAACAAGCCATCCGGATCGCCAAAACCTCGTGCGAGACTCGCCGCCTCATGATCTTCACTTTCGACATGTGTCACATTAACAAGACCGCTCTCCGGACCGGGTATTTGATTTCTGCGGTGGGTTCGGTTTGTGGGTGTGGGTTCTTGATGATGGCTCTGGTCAATGTGGCTCAGATTAAGCTTGGGACTTTGAGCTGTGGAAGCTCACATACTTATGGTGCTGTTGTTCCTCTTCTGACTTTTGTTCCTTTGGGGCTTTTGACTTATGTTTTCTTTGTTTTGTTTGCTTTCACTCGTTAATTAATTAATCATACACTTTGGTAAATTATCAAAGTTATTATAATCATGTCTAAATTTGAATCATTTTAGATGATACTATGATAGTCATTCAATCTACTTGTGTTGGGTGATCATCTGTTCGGTTTTCGGTTTCCTCAAATAATGGATTGTTGAAACCGAAAACCGAAACAAATTCTGCACGCTAATTCGGTTAGCTGTTTTCGGATTTTTTTAGAAACCGAAAGCCGAACCGAATTTGGTATGTACAGAAGAGAACTGACAACTGAATCAGAATTCGGTTTGGTTTTCTGTTTTTGTAACCGGGAGTGTTTATATACAAATTATTAGGGCTAATGGGGTTGGTGAGGTTTAGTTTTGTGGAGAGAAAGTAGTGCAATGATTGTTCAAGCATTTCATGATTTAAGTTCAATTTAAATAGTGTTAGTGGTGCAAGTTGTTGATAATGGTGCTTCCACCATTTAAGATAGTGTGAGCTACGTGTAAGGAACTTTGATGCTACCTAAACTAGTATAAAACCCTGTGAAACCAGAAGTGATTCTTGCATTCTACTAAGGAGAAAACAAACATGGAAGCTTCAATGAAAAACATATGCCTGTTGGGGTTTCTTCTGGTTCTTGTGATTGCTGAATTCGGTGAAGTGAATGGAGCGCACGAGTGCGGGAAAGCAAACCCTGATATGGAAGCGTTCAAGCTTGCGCCTTGTGCATCGGCTGCACAAAGTGAGAACGCCTCGGTTTCTGGCAGCTGCTGTGCTGCGGTGAAGAAGTTGGGTCAAAATCCGAAATGCCTTTGTGCGGTTATGCTGTCTAATACCGCTAAGAGCTCTGGGGTGAAGCCGGAGATCGCAATGACCATTCCAAAACGGTGCAATATCGCTGACCGCCCTGTTGGTTACCAGTGTGCAGGGGCGGATTTACGTTAAGGGCTATGTAGTCACAGGAATACAGTGTTTTTTTTCATCCATGTAGAACCGTATGTACGGGTTTTGCGAGTGACTACATTCTTTTTTCAGCTGGTGAATACATATATATATTTTGAACAAAGAAAAAACAATAAAAGCATTCTGTCTTAATGGTCAGCGACCAACAGATCCAATCCCTTTTTTTCCGATTAGGCACAGGTTCGAGACCTGCTCTTCGCAACAAATCATTTTTTGTGAATTTTTTTTTAAATTTTTCCCTAAAACAGACGTGATTTATAAACCCTAATCCCGCCTTTTGTGTTTCCCATTCACACCAGACGCCCTTTACGCCCTTTCCTTTCACGCCATTTCCAAAAATTTCTAGCCCAAAAATCTTGAAATCGATGAGAACAAAGTAGCAAGTTGATGGAGTAAGACGAGAATGATACAAATTCCATACTACATGGTTCGATTTTTCTTGTAATCAAAACCCTAATGCTTGATTTTGAATTCGACGAGAAGAAAGTCATAATCCTTTTGGTTACTTGATTGCTTTTGTTCTAAAATTACAGATTCACAGCCCTTAAAAATTGATTTTGAAGCTATGATCATGGAGTAAGACGAGAAGGAGACGAATTCCATACTTCCAGGTTCGATTGTTATTCATATCACATCCCTTTCGATTTTTCTTCAAATTATTAGTTTTATAGTTTACTTGATTAGTTACATAGTTACATTGATGCTTGGTATTGAAACTGATATGATACCTAAAGATATATTTGACATAATTTGATCTATGTGTCGTTAATGCCAAAAAACAATTATAGAACATTATGTTTTTTCTTCATTTTCGGTTATAATGTGTTTTTATTGTGTTCTAATGACAAAATTTAGTTATTAATTTGTTGATTTTTTGAAACTTGAATATTAAGTTTATGAGGAAATATTATCAAAGAAAACCATCCAACGTTGACGGTTTTTTATTATTATTCGTATTAGTATTATGTGACCGACCCGACCCGACCGGACCCAAACCAATATTTTAATGTATGTTTTTATGAAACTAAAGCTTTTAAAAATAGTGACTACACTGGAAAAAATTTCTGGATCCGCCACTGCCAGTGTGGAGGTTGGTTTAATTTCATTGACTTGATTTGATATGATATTTTTTCGCTGTGCTAAAGGGGTTGTTTGTTGTGCTTTGCAGCTTACACATTGCCTTGAAAACTTGAAGGCTACTAGTTCCATTATGGGAGTTGTACCAGTGAGTTTGAAAGGGTATCTTGGCTGGTTCTCTATAGCTATGGGTTTCTGGTCATGTGTTTAGTAAGATATGACGTTGCTTGAATGTGTCTTGAATAACTTCTCTGTTATTTGTTGTCTTTTGTTAAGGTTAATAAAATATGACGTTGTTCTTTCCATATACTGTGTTGACTTTTATATGGTCACCACTTATTATACATATGTACGCCTGAAGTCTCATCCAAAAGGTAGAGTCTAGGAAGAGTGGAAAGATAACACACCTTACATTTATCCTGCAGGGTAAAAAGGTTGTACCCAGAGAAACCTCGACTCAGAAAAAACGCATAACAGACACAACAAGTCACTAATGACATATATAATAACACGTGCGACACACAAATAAGTACCATAAAAACACTAATAGCAACACTCGTGAGAGATAATGTACAAACACATACACACTCACATAAGGCACTCAACAAGGAACCCCCACACGTGCAAGAAACAGGTAGACATGAAAAAATACTCTGACCTTTATTCTACTTTTCCATAAATTTCAATCACTGATCATTTCTTAAAAATGTGTAAGTCTCACAAATCTTGTTTAATCAGCTCTTCCTATTTCAATTTAGGTCTACCTCTTTTCTCTTCCCCTCGATGTTGAGTATCTCCAAGAGCCTCACAGGCGCCCTCAACGGTCTTCTCTTCACATACCCCAACCATCTCAACCTCCGTTCTCTAATTTTATCAGAGATTCACGCTACATCAAGTTTAACTCTTTAAACCTCATTCCTTATCCAGTCTAACCTTGTATGGTCGCACATCCATCTCAGCATCCTTATCTCTATTGTCTTCAATTTTCGTGTCAAGTCTTCTTAATATGCTATTTAAAAAGGGAAATCAATTTGTTATATGGATTAGACATGTGTTATTAATTTAAGATAAGGAATCTTGTTCTTGATAACAATTTGTAGGAAGAAAGTTGGCTGCTTTGAGTTGAAAAGATACCATAGTCGTTAACCATGAACATAATCCCGTTGAAACAGTAAACCTAAGTAATTAACCAAGTGTGTGAATTTGAGTAGTAAAAGAATCAAAGAATATTGACCGGTCAAACTTTTTTTAAATGGTTAAATCTTGAGGGGATTCTATTTAGAGGCAGTTTTGTATCATCGTGTCTTTTCATTTATCAGGACATAAACCAACACCAACACCATTAGAGAAAACCTCAGCAACTGGGTAAATCCTACTCAACGCAAACGCTGAGCCTCGAACCAGGTTTGAATCCAGAATCTCCAATTAAAGAAAAAAATCTCTACCAAGTAGGTTATTCTTACATTAAGATAATATTTTGGCAAATCAAGTTTTCAATGGTAACTCCCATACTAACTTAAACTATTTCTAAATCTACTTTGTTGTTGTGTTTAATTGCTCTTAAACTCTCAACCTATTTAAAAGAGGGATAAAGATTACACAGGCATATCATTGTGTCAAATGATTATAAGTTAAAAAACTAAGCCTTAAAAGGTGAAACCAATAAAATGATAAAAGTCAATAGATTAAATCATGATTAACGACCTGTGATCTAAACGTGTGATCTAAAAGAGAATCTATATCCTATGAAAAATAAACATATTAGTCTTCTAAGGACATGCGATATATATTGCGTCGGTGTATGTGGGAGTGGTGTGAGTGTGATACAATTTGAACGAATTAAGCTCACAATCGAAGGATGAATGAGCTAAGATCAACAATTGAAGATTGAGGAAGAAGAATCAATCTTGGAATTGAATAATCGATAGAGATAATTTGAGAGGGAACGGGAATTTCATTATCAACCGAATGAGTGTGTTAGTTACAAACAGTTCAACTAATACTCGTGCTAATTCCCTATTTACATTCTAGTCCCTCAACTAAGCTAACATTTACATTTTCAGCTCAAAACTTTTAACAACTTCCTAACCAACTTTTACAACGTATCAATACCCTCTCCTCAAAAACATCCTTGACCTCAAGGATTAAAATCAGGAAACCACTCTTGCATCAACTCAGCAAGCTCCCAAGTAGCATCCTCCAATAAAGCATCTTTCCATTTGACTAACCACCTCACAGCCATACGATTATCCTTCTTATAAAAGTGTCTCTCCAACAATGCTTCTGGAATTCTGCTTTGGGGTAATACAGGACTGGAATACATAGCATTGGGTGGTGGTAGAGGTCCTTTATACAACTTTAACAAAGAGACATGAACCGTATTATGAATAGCTGCTTCCTTAGGCAGCTGCAGGGCATAAGCCACTGGGCCCACTCTAGCAGTGATGGGAAAAGGACCATAATATTTTGCCGACAGTTTAGGATGAAGTCTTGCAGCCACAGATTGTTGTCGGTAATCTACCAGTTTCAGATACACCCAATCGCCCACCTGGAAAACCCTTTCAGTCCTATGTAAATCTGCCAACTGCTTCATTCTATGTTGAGCTTTTCTGAGATTAGATTGAAGAATCTTTATCACTTCTTCCCTGGCAATTAAGCTCATATCCACAGCTTCTACTGCACTTTCTCCTGGTAAATAAGGGACATGAAGTGGCGGGGGTTGGCCATAAATGATCTCAAAAGGAGTGGCTTTAATAGCAGACTGATAAGTGGTGTTATACCAATATTCTGCTAGGGGTAACCACTTAACCCAATCTTTAGGCTTGTCAAAACACATGCACCTCAAATAACTCTCAAGGCATCTATTTAGTACTTCAGTTTGGCCATCCGTTTGAGGGTGATAAGCACTAGACATTTTTTGATCAATGCCTTGTAAAGTTAAGAAATCCTTCCAGAAATGACTTATAAAAATTTTGTCCCTGTCAGAGACTATAGACTTTGGAGAACCATGGAGTCTAAAGATTTGATCCAAAAATACTTGAGCCACATCAGTTGCAGTAAAGGGGTGTTGCAGGGCAATAAAGTGTCCCCCTTTACTTAGCCTATCAACTACTACCAAAATAACAGTTTTGTGATAGGACATGGGTAGGCCCTCAATAAAGTCTAGTGAAATATCCTCCCATACTCCTTGAGGAATCAGGTAGCGGTTGCAGCAATCCTGGGTATGCAACTAAATCACTTTTACACTGCTGACAGATGACACAGTGTTGAATATAAGTGGTAATTTCCTTCCTCATGTTTTTCCAATAGAACAGCCTGGATACCCTCTAAATTGTTGCTGTAATACCTGTAGGTCCAGAATCAACAACCGTTCACGATATTATCTAATCTAGACGTGCGGAAACCGTTTAGATTTGTGATTCAAGAATAGAGATGAAGAGAACACAAGAATACGATGATTAAAACAATAAAAACTTGATCTTTGCACACAAGATGAACTTGTCGGGTACAAACAAGAAATCGTAAACTCCTCTCTCTCTTTCTCTAGATTCCGATCATAAACACTAGCTCTCTCTCTAGAGTCATAAACTTGCCCCCCTTTGAATGGTAAACTCATGGGGTTTATATAGCCATCCCATGAGTTTACTATTGGGCTCTTAAACCCTAATCATAAACCCAATCTTAAACCCCAAGCCCAATAGTAAACCCAAGTAAACTAGTCTACTAAACTAAATAAACCATCTAAGCCTAGGCCAAACTATTTAATATTACAAGCCTCATAATCTAGCCTCTACAATCTTCCCCTAGGCTTGTGATATTAAATGTCTTCAATCTTTGAAATTCTTCTTCTTGACTGGCTGGCATAGATTCTGATGAAGGTTCTTTCCGCAGAAATCTTCATTGGGTTTCATAACGGGCACTTGGGACTTCCTCTTGATCAGAATCAGCTCGAACTTCTTGAAATGAACAAGTTAATGAGAGGAGGATTCTCATTGACTTGCTTCTCTTGAAAGAATTGGTTCTTGCTGAATCTTCGGTAACTGTCTTGAATCTTCAAAAATTAGAGAGTAAAAATTTTGAACACCTCTAACTTTGAAGAGCTTGGTTGTTGATCTTGGGTCTTCATGATCTCTGATTGCTCTGCATCTTTTTCCTCATAAGAGACTTGAAGTCTTCAGCTTCCCCTAAGCTTGTGAGCATCTTCTTTGAAAATCTTTTAGAAGCTTGTAAAGAAACCAACAACTTCCCCTGAACAGTTGTTTTTCCAGATGGAAGTCTTGTCCGGCTGGTTCTTTAACTTTGAGCAGTAGCAGCATCAGCAACATCTTTCTATCATCAACCTGTCTGACACACATTTGAAAAAAAATATTCTCCACCAGACATTTGATGACTGGTCTTTGGGTTAGAAGGTAATTATCATCTGTTCAGTTGATTCAAATTAACATTATTTTAACCAAAAACCCTAATATAGATTACGGGTTTTCTATAAAACTTCCCCTGAACCCAAAGACCTCTAAAGACTTCCCCTTAGCTGATAACTTCCCCTCAACTAAGGACTTCCCCTGAGATAATACATATTATCTTCCAGTTCCCTTCAGATACTATGTATTATGGAAGTCTTTTCGGATAATACTTATTATCCTCCCTCCTTCCCCTAAAAATTTGTCAAGATCTGTCGGAGGAAGTCTTTTCCATTAGATAATAAGTATCATCCTCGAGTTCCCTTCGGATAATACTTATTATCCCATACTCCTTCCCCTAAAAATTTGGCAAGATCTGTCGGGGGCATATTGTCATGCATTAAAACCCATGAAAAACACATTTTGACTTCTCAAATCGACCTGGCCAAGACGAAAACACACCAAAAAAGAACTTAACGACTCACACACGAAAGATATAAACTAAATAAATACTTACCAAACCAAACATGAGAAAGTTTACAAGGGATCAAACTGTATGAATCTGACTGAGGAACCCTTTTCAGCTTCAGTTACTCAACTAGTCCAGGTGATTGCCGGTATGTTTGTCCGCTTTAAACTCAGACCCGTTTAAACCCAACCAAATGCACCATGCTTAATAGGTTACTAATTACCAGCATGTTTAACCGTCCCCACACCCAATTGTACATAGAAAAACCTACCCAACCTCAGAGTTTATTGAGGATTCACAAACCCCCAACTTGAGGAACCATGCAACACCGTTATGACTACCACTTATTTCATTAATCATCAGTCGGTGATCAGGTCGGCCGCATAAGCACGCAAAGAAGACCAAACTGAATGATTATTTTTTTTCTTTTTCTTTTCTTTTTCATTTCTTTTTCCATTTTTTTTAATTCTTTTTCTCATGTGGTGTAGTCATAACAGCAGAAACATGGCGTGTGAGAGAGTGAATACTAGGTATAGTTACCACTCTCAACCCGTTTTTGCTGGGACTCATTTTTCTGAACCATGTAAACTAGGATGAGAATCTAAACATATATAAAGTTTAAGTTCATTGCACTTACATTGGTGGTATAAGATTAGGTCGAGCCTACCGAGCATATCACTGTGGAGCTTGCCTTTCACTTCCGCCTTACGCATGTCAGCCATCTCCAACCCGGACATTCATTTTACTTCCCCTAAACTTCTCAAAAACAAGACACAAACAATTAAAAATTGAAAAGCACACTATTTTTGAGGGGTCAACTTTTTCTTCATCTTTACATTTCTTTCCCCTTGCTTTTTTATTTTTAATGTCACAATCTTGTGAACATCATTTTTCAGTTTTTTTTTAAATAAAAAATAAAACACACAAACACACTTAAAAGAACAAAACACAAAATTTTGAAGATATCTGGCCAAGCTAACTTTCAAAGAATTGATTTGAAAATTTTAGAAAATTGGGTTTCATGACATGCACACTTCATTGCATTTGAAGTCAAACACATAATCAATCAACAGCTTAATTGAAACTTTAATGTAATAGGTTTGACTAAAAAAACCCTTTGCTGCCTCATCATTCAAACAACCAAATTAAGAACAGTACCTTCCATGCTGATTTTGACCTTTTACCTCTTAATGAGACATACATTCCATTTATAGATTACTTGACATGACATGAAGATACGTCTCCTAAACTGTGCCTGGAACAATCACTTATCAACAAACAAATTAGTAATAAAAACGTTAGTGATAATCCTCCTTGATCGTTCCTGCACAGAGTGAGAGATTAGTTAGCTAATAGTACCCAGGCCATTGTTTTTCTGGGTACTCCTGAGGAATCAATGAATGAAATTTCTTTTAAAAACATTCCTTTTGAAAAATCAAGAAGTTGGGATGGAGCCGCCTTGATTTTTGGTTTCCAAATTCCAGGTGATTTAACATTTGTTTTAGTCACCTTTGGAGTTGTGACCTTAGGTATTTCAACCTTCTTCGTTTTAGATTCATTTTTCAAAACAGTTTTTGTTTTAGTCACCTTTTGAGTTGTGACTTTAGGTATTTCAACCTTCTGCATTTTAGAATCATTTTTTAAAACAGTTCTAGTTACCTTGGGTTTTTCAAGCTTTGGTTGTTTTGAAACTGGTTTCCTCACCTGTTTTTGAAAATTTTTGTAACTTGGAAAGTTGTTGTTTTGATTTAAAGATTTTCTTTCAGCTTTGGTAGCTCCCCAATGTTGATCAAAGGGTTTAACCTTAGGAGTAACAGTCTTCATTGCCTTAGGTTTTTGCACCATCATCGGCTTAGACTTTACAGACTCCTGAGATGAAATCCTTTGACTTTTCGGAAAATACGGTTCATAGGGGCGATAAAGACAGTTTCTAGCAATATGACCAGCAATGCCATAATTAAAGCAAGTCTGCTTCTTTAGATAAAAGTCAGACGTGTACCCATTTGTCTTTGGTGGCTTATATGGAGCTTGTTTGCCTTGTGTCTGCTTCTTTGCTTTGTCTGCAACTCCAGATTTGACTTTCTGCTGTGTCCTCGAAGCCTGTGTTGAACCTGTCTTTGTGCTTCCTTGATTCTTTGACGTTGAAGCACCATTCTTGCAATTACAACGGCAACTGCATGATCCAACTGAAGAAATGGGAGACACAGCTACTCCCTTGAGTTTTTCATTCTTCACTCCAGCTGTTGGTTTCATACTCGGATGCTTGATGGTGATCTTTGGCCTCTCAACTTTAGGTTCACTTATCACTCCATCGATTATTCCCTTGAACTTGGAGGAGAAGGATGGTAATTCATAAACATCTGGTTCTTGGTCAAACATTGATCCAGATGTCATAAAGATCTTCCCCTCAGGCCGTGTCGTCAAGATCACCTTTTCCCTTTTGACTTCGTCAATTACTTTGAAGCATGGGGTTTCAATTTTAGGGTATGGTTTCAACTCTTCCCCAGCATCATCAGACTTAGAGTTGTGACACCTGTCATATTTCTGGCACTCAGCATCATTGTCTGATATATCATCTACTCTCCCTTCACCATAAGTCATGTTTGCTTCATTATCAATTTCTTCTTGAGTCAATGGTGTAGTTACAATCAAGACACTATCAATAGGAGGAGCATCTTCTTTATAATCAGATTTGGTTCGTTCAACTTGATCCTCACGAAGAAGTATTCCTATAATGTCTCTGGGAACTGGTGGAGGAATGATGCTGTTCATTGCCAAAGATTTATCAGTTTTTTCTGACCCACACCCAGATGTGTCTTTCCCAACTTGGCCGGTCACAACAGCACGTGACAATTCCTTCCCTACATCGAGCATTCGCTGATTTCTTTCCTGATTGCAATCATACTTGACCTGCAGCTCATCATATTTTTGTTGCAGTTCAGTTAATTTCTGTGTAAGCTCAGATATCTCAATCCTAGCCCGATCATATAAGATAGTCTTCTCCGTTGCTAGCTTCTGATATTTCTCAATGTCTCGTTTCTGAGCTTTTACCTTTTCCTCATTATTTTGCCATCTACCTTTAAAGGAGCTCCTCTCGCATTTTATCTCAAACAATTCTAACTGATAATTTTTACAAATTTGCCTAAGTCCAGGAATTATACGAGCACAAGTAGGATTGGGGCATATCTCAGTTTTGTCAACTTCATCTGCGAAAGCATCTTTGTCCTCAACTATATTCTTTTCTTCAACCACTGAACTCATTTTCTTTCTTTAGATATGCAGCCTTTGAAGATTTTGAAGAATCGGCAAAAACGGCAAAAGTACAATTCAAAGAATAGTGTCAAAACCTTAAAACTGAAAAACGGAGCCCTTCGGAGTGGAATTTGGGGGTCCAAACGAGCTCCCTTAGACGTTAGTCGGGGGTAATTCTGGGGCTTGTTGTCACGAACGTCGTGTTAAAAATTGAGCTTCTAACTCCAAACGAGTCAAAAGTTACGTCAGTTTCCGTGAAAGTGTGAAATAGTGACTTTTTGCCGTAAACCAACCCTGTTTACGATCGTAATCCCTGTTTACGATCGTAATCCCTGTTTACGATCGTAATCTCAATCATAAACACCGATAGTAAACTCAATCATAAACACCGATAGTAAACTCCGATAGTAAACTCCGATAGTAAACTCCGATAGTAAACTCCGATAGTAAACCTTCAAATCTTCAAATCTTCAAATCTTCAAATCTTCAAATCTTCAAATCTTCAAATCTTCAAATCTTCAAATCTTCAAATCTTCAAATCTTCAAATCTTCTAATCTTCAAATCTTTAAATCTTCAAATCTTCAAATCTTCAAATCTTTTTTTTTATAAAAAAAGCTTGAATCCATTATCGTGAGAACCTCGAATCTGTGATTCTTGGCTCTAATACCAATTGTAGGTCCAGAATCAACAACCGTTCACGATATTATCTAATCTAGACGTGCGGAAACCGTTTAGATTAGTGATTCAAGAATAGAGATGAAGAGAACACACGAATACGATGATTAAAACAATAAAAACTTGATCTTTGCATACAAGATGAACTTGTCGGGTAAAAACAAGAAATCGTAAACTCCTCTCTCCCTTTCTCTAGATTCCGATCATAAACACTAGCTCTCTCTCTAGAGTCATAAACTTGCCCCCCTTTGAATGGTAAACTCATGGGGTTTATATAGCCATCCCATGAGTTTACTATTGGGCTCTTAAACCCTAATCATAAACCCAATCTTAAACCCCAAGCCCAATAGTAAACCCAAGTAAACTAGTCTACTAAACTAAATAAACCCTCTAAGCCTAGCACAAACTATTTAATATTACAAGCCTCATAATCTAGCCTCTACAATACCAGAATGACCACCAACAGGTGAACTATGCAACCACTGCAGAATTTGATCTTTAAGAGAAGCACAATTTGCCACTACCAACTTACCCCTGCGTCTAAGTTCTTTATTGTACCATTCATACTGAGAATGAGACCTTGGGTTAGCTTCCAACTCTTGAATCAATTGTACTAATTCCATATCTGTTTCCCACCCTTTCTTTAACTGCTGCCACAAATCAGTGGAAACTGTAGAAGCTGCCAACTGGAAAACTTCCCCATGAGTAACCCTTGATAAAGCATCTGCCACTTTGTTGTCAACCCCTTTCTTGTAAACAATATTAAAGTTAAAGCCCATTAGCTTAGCCAACCACCTCTGCTGCAAAGGTGTTGAAACTTTACTATCCAACAAGTATTTAAGACTATGTTGATCTGTTCTGATTATGAAATGCTTGTGAGCCAAATAAGGTTGCCATTTCTGGACAGCATGGATAATAGCCAATAGTTCCCTTTCATAAGTAGATAGGGACATATTTTTAGGAGATAAAGCCTTACTAATGAAAGCAATCGGGTGGCCCTTCTGCATCAACACTGCTCCAATGCCATAACCGGATGCATCAGTTTCTATTTCAAACTTTTCTTCAAAATTGGGAAGTGCTAGCACAGGAGGATGAACCATAGCATGTTTTAATGACTCAAAATCTTCATTTGCTGCCTCTAACCACTGAAAAGCTTCCTTCTTGAGTAGATCAGTTAATGGTTTAGCCATCTTTCCATAATCTTTGACAAATCTCCTGTAATACCCAGTTAAACCCAAAAAAACCCTTAAAGCTTTAATGTTGGTAGGGACAGGCCAGTCTTGTACAACTTTGATTTTATTTGGGTCAGTTGCTACTCCTTTATCAGAAATTATATGACCCAAATATTCCAATTCCTTAGCAGCAAATACACACTTACTTTTCTTAGCTACCAACTGATGTTCTCTTAACAGATTCAGCAATTTCCTAAGATGGCTGATATGGGTTTTCCAATTTGGACTGTATACCAAAATATCATCAAAAAATACCAACATAAACTTCCTCAAGAAAGGTTTAAACACATGGTTCATCAACCCTTGAAATGTGGATGGGGCATTTGTGAGACCAAAGGGCATAACCAAAAACTCAAAATGGCCATGATGGGTTTTAAATGCAGTTTTATGAATATCCTTTGGATCCATTCTAATCTAATAATAACCAGATTTCAAGTCCAATTTAGAAAAAAACTGTGTACCATGTAACTCATCTAACAACTCCTCAACTAATGGTATAGGAAATCTGTCTGGTATAGTGGCTTTATTCAATTTCCTATAGTCTATGCACATTCTCCAAGTACCATCTTTCTTTTTGACTAAAGCAACTGGAGATGCAAAAGAACTACTGCTATACCTCACAATGCCTTGCTCTAAAAGCTCATTAGTCATTTTTTCAATAACATCCTTTTGTAAAGCAGGATATCTGTAAGGTTTCAAGTTTATACCTTCTGTATGAGACTTCAATGGAATTCTGTGGTCAAAATAGTCTCTTAGTGGTGGAAGAGACTTGAGGTCAGAAAAGACATCTTCAAATTCCTGTAGTACTGTCTGCAACTCTGAATCTTGTGTTGCCACATCTCCCGATTTCTGTAGGATTAATGAATTAGGTGTAGTCTCACCCTCAATGCTCATAACTTGTATCATAGACATCTCAGCTCTTTGATGATTCACCTTTTTCAACCCATTTTTTCCCATATGAGCAAGCTGTTTGTGTTGTTGCCCCCTTAAAACCACCCTTTGACCCTTCAACTTGAATTCAATGGTTCTGTCTTGATAATTCATCAATATAGACCCCAATGTGGTGAACCATTGTACACCCAACTGTTGGACTCGGTCTGCCCAAGACACATACTAGATTGATGTGGCTAGTACGTTATGATCCAAGACGGGTCATACCCAATAACGAGCTAGACAAACACCCAATGGATATTTATTTAGATATGATCAATTA
>JBCNJP010003247.1:0-15127 GCA_039602395.1 Deinandra increscens subsp. villosa | reverse complement strand
GTTTTTTATTCAAAGAACGATTCTTATTATTCTGGGGGTTCCTCGTCTGGATCACAAAGTTTCTTCGTGGAGTAAATCTCAGATTTATGATTCTTCTGATGATTTTTTTGATTACTTTGGTTCTGATAATTCTTCATTTTCTAAAAATTCAAAGACTTTTTTAAATGATTTTAAACTTTCTGATAGAATTTGTTATGCATGTCGTCGACCTGGACATATGGTTGTTGATTGTCCAACAACTGCATACGTCCATAAAAATGTCAAATATGTGGATAACAATGGTAAAAATTTTGATGAATCTTGGTCCCCTAAGTTCCAACCAACCAGTAAGCCGTTTTGGTCCAAACCAAAGACAGCGGTTAAAAATAGAGATTCTGTTTCAAAATTTTCATCTTCGATGATTTGAAAACCAAAAGTTGTTTCTAAGGCCAACAATGTCACACCCCCAAATAACCACTAACGGAGTTTATACCGTTAAGGGGTGCGAACAAACCAGGACCACAACCATTAGTTACAAATACTAAACGAATCAGAGTTAAGTCCAATGTTCATAAATAAAACAGTTTAAAATACGCAGCGGAATATAAACATAAGTGTCTTAGCACTAACCACGTGCTTTACAAAGTCATTGTATTAAATTCCCAAATTAAGTTTAATAGAAATAAAGTCTTCACGTGCCATGCCAACCTCCAGCGGATACTCCTCAGCGATCTGCAAAAGTGAAAACCACACAAGTGTCAACCTAACGGTTGGTGAGTTCACGGTGGGCATGACATGCATTGGCCCGGTCTCTTAATCGTGTTTATCAAATCATATAAATAAGTAGTAGTTTTGCAAAACATTTGCCAAGTGTTGAATTATCGAATATGCACTAGTTAAGTAAAAGTTAAAGCGGTCAACCGATATCGCGGGTAGCTAATCCGGTTTCCATGCACTAAGGAAGTCGTACTAGGGCTGAAAGCTGACGTAACAGAGTTCGGCATTTGCCGATGGTTGGTGCCTCCAGTTGTGTCCCTTTCGGGAGGCCCACAACTAAAACAGGCTGATATTGAACTCCGTTCGGCCTCCAACCGGTTGGTTACACATTTGTGTACCGCGGAGCAGGGTTTGTCAAACCCTCAGTAGATCTACCCAACATCCCCTCGCTTCAGATCATCAGTACTAAGTTGAGGACTTTTAAATTAACAAGGCAATCCTTAGAAATCATGTGATATCATTTGGTTTAGACTTTAACCTACACTAGCCATATTAAAACGTTTGTTCTGGATTTCATCTGAAATCCCAAAAAGAGTTTAAGTGTCAAAATGGTTGTTTCCGGATTTCATTCGAAACCCCAAGGATGGACAGTTGCAAGTGCTCCCCATAAAACACTCCAACTTCCATAACAGGTATCTCATTTGGTAATACCTCAAAATGTCAGCGTTGTTTTGCGTTAAGTTCATTCGTTGTGTCCCAAACGGGCTCACAATTAAAGGGTTAGTGAAACTCACCTTAGGTTGCTCAGCTACACTTGCTAATTAATCCAAATATTGCTTAACGAAGACCTATGAACACGTTTAGGTCTTAAGTATTAGTTTCGTGTCTATTTATTAACTTAACGTCACTACGGCCCATAACATAGCACGTTGGAACTATGACACGACATAACGACACACGACACCGATGGTTGATCATAAACAAGGGTTCATAAATTACAGAAATCATAGCATGTTTCATCATTGCATAATCATGTAAGTCATGGAATAGCATTCAAATAAGTTGCACAAGTTTGGGTTTAGTCTGGAGAAACTGCTGGAGAAACTGCTAGAGAAACTGCTAGAGAAACTGCTAGAGAAACTGGCTGAGAGAAACTGCTAGTTTCGCTGGCTAGAGAAACTGCTAGTTTCGCTGGCTAGAGAAACTGCTAGTTTCGCTGGCTAGAGAAACTGTTAGTTTCGCTGGCTAGTTTCGCCAGGAACTGGTTGAACTTTCGTTCAGGGACAAGGTCAGTTTCGTTCACGAGAGACACTACAGTTTCGCTGAACAGTTTCGCTGGAAGGAGATATGCATAGTTTCGCTGGATAGTTTCTCCTGATGAATGCACAGTTTCGCTAGACGCTAGAAAAACCCGAAAAACTAACAAAAATCTTTCTAACAGCTTCCAAACTTCATGTAATTCATTTCCAAGCATCCATAAACATTTAGGAACATCACAGGAGCATTTTTAACATCATAAACGTGCATTTTCATCATCAAATCTTCAAGAACACATTTTACATAAATTAGCCTATTCTAGCATAAATCTTCATCATGGATCAGTTTCACACGTAAAGTTGTTGTTTTTATGATAGATCTAGCATTCCTAAGTATCTTAACAGAAGATCTAACGATTACATAATGATCTAGGCATGCTTTATTGAAGAAAACACATAAGAGAAGCAAGAACATGGTTCATGGAACTCACGGTTTGGTCAAGCTTCTATGGATGATCTTCACCAACAGAATTAAGGGCTGGTCTTGATGGCTCTTGGGGCTGATCCAGATTCGTGAGAGAGAGTGAGGGTAGGAGAGTGTGTGTGTTTGTTGTGATGATGCAAGTAAATGGAGAATTAGGGTTAATTACTCCTTTAAATACTTAGGGCCATCATGGGCTTTCATTGGGATTTGGGCCCCCAATGATTAGCCATCATTAGCCCATGATTAATCCATCATTAACTAATTACTAGCCCAATCATTAGACATGTATGCATACACTTAATTACCCGGTTACACATATAATCACATAATTAGGCAATTTAAACATTTTATCACATAATTTTAACAAGTAAACAATTAATCATGCTTTTTAATACTAATCATGCATTTAAATCACGTTTCTCATAATAACAACATATAAATAAATACATAACACATATGGACGGGTTCGGTGATCAACCAAAGGACGTGGACGTATTCGGCCTAGTTAAGCATTAGTTACCAAGTTAACACTTATAACGTAACTAACGGAAATTGTCTAACGGAAGTAAACCTTGAAATTCCCGGATGTCACATCCTCCCCTTGTTACAGGAATTTTCGTCCCGAAAATTATTCTTGTGTCGTAGCGTTCGCAGTCTCAGCTGTCGTTGCTGGGGAAAGAAAGCAAAAGTTTTAGGGTTGCCACAAACAAAGACTTTGTGGAAGACACCGGGCAACTCGACTCTGTTGAATCGGGTCGATCCCAAAGCAACTAATGTTTGATTTGGTGTCAGCAGGTGTTTCAGGAAGACCTATCAGTAATTAAAGAATTGATGATGGTGGAATATATGTTTTTAACTTAAACTGAATTTTCAACTCATTATTGATAATCTTGTGTTTTCCAAATGCTCAAACACAAGTATTCGTGTTGGTTGATCAATTTTCTTTGTTTTTTCACTCCGTCTTAGTTTGAGGGGGAGTTTGTAATTTTGAAAAATCCAAAAATAGTGTGTCGTTTTTCAAATGTTGGAAATGAAAATCTAAAAAATAGAGTATATCATTTTTAGGGGGAGAAAATTTGAAAATACAAAAAATTGAAAAATGAGAAATTTTATCCGACATGATTGGGAAATGATGGTACATTGGCTGATGTTGTCTGTCTCATGGATAAAGTAAGTAAAAAAGCCATAAGACCATTGATTGACGTGCTAGGTAGGCTCGCCAAATCAGAAAGTATACAAATGTGATATACATTAAATATGTTGCTTGACCTAGTAGACAACATCTTGATGCGTATCTCGTGATATATCAAGAAAAAGATATGTGAAAAGAAAAATGCGAAGTCACTGTGTATACATGTGTTCATTTTGCAAAGATTTAAACTTGTTTGATTTTTATTTTCTCAAACGATTGGACTTTCTTTGCGTATCAAAAGATCGACCTGATTGTTTTTCGTTTGAGGTTCTGCTTTATTTTCTTGGTGTTTCGTATAATTCATCGGACTTTCTCTGAGTGTCCACAAGACCGACCTGATTGTTGTTGAATTATAAAATTTCAACTTGTTTTTATTTTCTTATTTTGTTAAATCCGATGACTTATCTGCGTATCGAAAGATCAACCTTAAGGTAGACGATTTAACGTTCTTATTTCTTTTTGCATTGAACACAATTGACTATATCATGAATACATTCACTGTGTGGTAAATCCCAAGTGAAATCACAAAGTGTGATAAGCAAAGCATATATGAGTATGTCTGATAGTGTGTGGTACACTGCTCAATGCAAATCTAATCAATACCTTAACATATCCAGATGTTACGAGTATGATTCTACCTGAGTTTAAAGTTAGACAAAATATATCGGAAATCGACATGGCTTATGTGTTGTGCTACAATAATTGAAATTGAAGTGTAGTTCAGCACGTTATGACCAATATGATCCCAAGTCGTGATCTTTCTCACAAAAGACAAAGATAGTGTCTGATTCTGTATTGCATTTACTTTTCATATCAGAAAATGCCAAAAATATTTTATTTCTAATTTCTTTTCAATTGATCAACACAGGATACAAATCGAATTACAAAATCAATATATCTTGGAGTCTCGAAGAGACATTTTGCGCCAAGATTATTTATGTTGGCAAGTTCTTAGTGGTAAGAGCATATCGCAACTTCAAGTTTTCTGAAGCTGTTGATAAAGAGATTACATGCGCTGCAACGTCAAAGTATTCAAGATCAGACTAACCATCAAGTTAAGGGAGAGTTTGATTGAAGATACAAAGTTATGTGGAGAGAAGATACTGCATAGATACTACACGCGTCGAGGGGGAGTTTGTTAGAGCATATTCTGGTTATTCGAGTGAAGTATCAAGTACAAGTCAAAGCTTCAAGATTGTCTTCTCACGAACTGACCCGAAGTGGCAGTTTGGGTGCACACGAACTGACCTTAAGTGGCAATTCGTGTGATGTCTAGTTCGGAGAGTTTTGGCCGAGTATAAATAGCTTCGTCTTGTACATTTCTCAGAATGAGTGGTCATATTCATTGTGTGTACAAGTGTGTGTTTCTCTATGGTTAAGCTATTGGATAATGGATGTCCAGACCCGACAACACCAAGAATCCAACCCGGTTAGACCCGTAAAGAGTTACACTGGGGGCAACGAGATAAAAATCCTCTTACTCGGCTAACCGGTAATTTACGGAAATATATAATTAATTAAATGTTTATTCATGATTAATAAACATTTATTAATTACGAATAATTATCCTTGCGATAATGAACGGAGAAAAACATTTCGATTTGTCGATTAAATGTTTTACGGTGAAATAAATAATTAGTTATTTGTGTTTCTCGTAGTTTACGACTTGTGAGATTATTAATAAAGTTGTCTTATTAATAATTCGTAAATTATTGATGGTTAATTGCAATTAAAGAAAATTAAGGAGTGGCCTAAGTGCAACTGTGTTACCTATATAAGGAGAGTTAGGGATTAGGGTTTTAGTTGCTCATTTTCCATTGCGCCTCTCTCTAAGAGTCGCCGCCCTCCTCCGCCTTCTCTCCCTTTTCACGCAATCATCATCATCATATTCGTTGGCCGTCACGCTTCCTTTGGTGGAAAACTAGAAGACGGTGACTAACGAGGAACTACCAGACGATCTTTCGCGTTATAATCAAGGTATAATCACCATCGTCTTATCATTCACCATAGGCGACGCCTACCCCATGATGGGGGCCGTCGCCACCTAAACCCTAGGTCGCCGTCACGACCTAGAGTAGCTCCGTTTCACCACGACGCGTTTTTAATCACCACTCACCGGTGAATCGTCGTCATCACGATTTTATGAGTGAGAGCCCTCTTCGTAATAATCGTGGTAATCACCCGGCTAAATCCTAGCCGCCATCACCGTCTCGATTCGATTGGTGCTCGCTTGTAGCCACCACAAACCGTATCGTTATTATTCTTAACGAATCCGTTTGAGACGGTATTCGCGATTTGCAAACGATTTAATCCGCCGGTTCGGATTGTTTTTCCGTAAAACCCTAGCGTCATCTTGTTGACCCTCAGTGTCTCTAATGTTTGTTAGAACACCGCAAAGGTATATCTAAACTCCGGTTTTAGTTTAGATGTTTAATCTTGATTAATGTAATCGTTATTATTTTCGCGTTAACCGGTTAAACGTGAAATGGTGTTTGCGTGATCATTTTGGTGATCGTGATCCTGCTGACACGATTTCGACACCAACGGTTTACGCATCTAAAATTAGTAAATTTATTAATTCCGCTGCGTAAACGGATTACCGGTTTAATCGATTTAATTCCTAATTTACTAAACCCGGTCGGTAATGTTTTTAATCTAACGGATAAGTTTTTTTTAAACGTCACCGGGCACCCGTATACCACTGTCGAAACCAAACAGAGGTATCAGAGCCTTGATCACCACACGCAAACCCTAACCGGTCGGTTTTAAACCAGTGGATTTGTCGAACTAGGGTTAAAACCCGAAAGTCACGAAAGTATAACGAATTGCTTTTAGAAATGTTTGGTCAATTTATTTCCACCAAACGTTTTCAATTCGTTAATTGATTGTTTAACGCGCGTCTTCTGCTAGACCCATATTTTGTCTATGATTGTTTGTCGTGTCTTGGTTTGGCCTATTTTTGGCCCACTAGTATTTTGGTTTTGGATTGGCCCACTTGTTTATGGGTTCAAAAGTTGTATCTTAAATAGATTAGGTTTTATTCTATTTTTCTCGTAAATGCTCACCTTCGCCCTAGACGAACGTGACGAGCATTGATGCGACTACCCCATCCTTGAAAGTGTTCTTATCTAATGACACTTCCTAGTATGGCTAGATTCCACGACCGGAAGACCAACAAATTCCAATCTATTAAGAAGAGCTTATGAAGCCAGTGGGAGCGTTAGAGTCAACCGGATGACCTTTTCCACACTCATCCTTATGGTTGATTTTACCTTTTAGTCCCAGACCTTCTTCGACATTGTCATTGGGCTATGACAATGTCGAAACCTCTTAAGCCGAATATGTGTTTGTTTGCATGTGCGTTTTGGTTGCTTGTCTTAAAGCGTTAACGCGCTAACTAAACCTCCAAACTAAGTTTTGAACGGTTAAAACTGTTTTACAATTAATTGGTTTGAGTCCTAATATTTACTAAGACTCGATATTTCATAAACAATTTTATTCGACTATGAACTTTTCGATCTTTAAATATCGAACTTTTGATAATTGGTTATTGTCTCGCGACGCATAGTCTTTATTAAGGCGGTTATTGAATTGACTGTCCCGGATGAGATAGGGTTCTCGTATAAGCTTACTCAAACTTTTAATTAATTAAAACTGACTAATTAATCCTATCTGGTAAGCCATAAAACGGATATATTATGCCATCCTAGTCAAGTCTAACTTGGAACATATTTACCGTTGCATCAGTGTTGGAGTGTTTCAACACCACACTTGGTGTTCAGGGTATCTTCTAAGGTGGGTGCATTGGAGTATTTCAACACCGTGCATGCACACTGATCACTGAGGACATCTATCATTTTCTTTAAGAGTACCTTGTGTATTGGAGTATTTCAACACCGTACATCTGGTCGTTCGTAGACAAAATTGGCATGGATGACGCTATAAGTATTTCGCGAATTAATTCGCAAAAGCCTCATAAACGGGAGTTGTGACTGGCTTTCACAGAGACAATCGTTGTCCATCTAATTACTTAGTGACCGGTGACTACACTTAATGTTGCCTTTGTGGGTCGACTACTAATTGGGTCCCCATATTCCTATTCAAAATTTGCTTGCCGTTTTACATCGAAACACTAAACGAATTGCCTGTTGTTTCAGATGGCTAATCCTCCTGAGAACAACGATGTCTTCCAGCTCAAGTCTCTCCTTGAGAAGGAGAAACTTGATGACACCAACTTCCTCGACTGGCATCGAAATATGAACTACCCCGCACTTGGCCACATAACAGTTAGTACTTGGAATTTGTTTATATGGCGAATACCTGATTGCAGTTTCTAATTACAATCATGTACTTTCCATATTCAAATATCATAAGTCCTACCTATTATGTTCCTTATGCGTTTTCTCCTTACTGGCACAAGCTATCTTGGCTAGCATCTATATTTCTTATCTCAACTTAATTTACTCAGAGTCCTAGTTTAAGTCTAGGTACCGCGCTTGTACCTAAATCTCTTAAACCAAGGCTCTGATACCAACTTGTGACGCCCACTCCCAGACTTGGCGCTGGAAGGGGTCACGTGTCGGATTTACTCATGAACACAAGGTATCAACAGAGATATTAAGCAGCGGAAATTTAAAACTTTTATATATATAAGCCAAGTATTACAGTAAGTGAGATATTGTACATAACTACAACTAACTATAATAAGGAAATCTACAACTAAGCCAGCTAGCCAGAAACTCTTCCTTGATAGCTTTCTCGATTATCCAGTCCTGTAACGATCCGTGCCTTTACTTCTAAACGTCTCTGGAGAACCTAGCATACATACTTTTTAAAGTCAGCTTATGCTGGTGAGTTCTACCGTTTAGTTCAAAACTGTTTAAGTGTTTACCTGGTTTTCACAACACATTTATAAGTCACATATAAATCCTAACACGTATTCATTATGATAATATATCATATTATCTTAACCATGACCCTAGGCTAAACTTCTAGGTCACTATATTTAACCAACTATTTTGGTTCTCTATGAAGAGTCCGCCTGCCACTGCACACTCCGTCCCATCTCGAAGGATAGTTATTACAATGGCCCAATGCAGCTCCGTCCGTAAACGGTTCCCTAAGCTACCACTATGGGGAAGCAGCATCTTTTCATTCTTCATCTCCTTCGAAAGGTTCGCCCGCCACTGCAATCGTCACCCTACCTTGTCGTAAGATAGCTTTTGCGATGTCCGACTGCCGCTCCGTCTGTACATGGTTCCTTAAGCCACCACTATGGGGAAGCAGCGACCCTTCGTCTTCAGTAGCAACACATGCTCTAACTCTAATAAGTCATATTAGCAATTCATGCTTCAACTCTATTAGGTTCTAGTAGCAACTCATGCTTTAACTCTATTAGGTCATTTTCTCATCTTAATGACTTAATTCTCTGATCATGCATACTACTTACCCCTAGTTAAATAACCAGATGCTTTAGGTTTGTTATTAAACAGTGATAAAGGCATTCATATACTGCAACAAATGGACATCCCCCAATTTACCTAGGTGTATGTATACAGGATGTACCAGCGGCGTATCCTCCACACTTTCGATATACCGGGTAACTTATATTACTATGTATATATATAGGATGTACCAGCGGCGTATCCACCACATATTAATACAAGCAAATGCACCATTTGTTCTCATATAATCATACATATTCACTAAACGTTTACTAACAACTCCCTAGTCACTTGGCTACCTAATTTCAAGCAAGTATATACACATCACATTATAATCAACATAATTGCATAACACGTATAAGCAATTTAACAATAATTTCATCATATAACACGTATATATCAAGTCACAATTATCTTGAATATATTTTCACAAGTATTGTATGTATACTAGCCCGAAAATATTTAAAAACAATTATAACTTGTAAAGTGGGCTTGTAGAAACTCACCTGATATCTTTAATCAGTTATTCAGACAGAATCTCCGTTATGGTCCACAATTAACCTAATCGCGTATCGGATCGTATTAATGCAAGGTTAATATAAATAATACCTACATTTATTTATATCTTATTATCTACGCTATATTTTATGGATATAGGGTTTCTAGGAGATTCGGTGAAATGAAACCCATTATTAGGGTTTGAGCCGGACAATAGCATATTCGGCGATGATATGAAACCCTCTACAGTTTGAGCCATTCTTTTTTTTGTTTATGGTGGTTTGCGATGATGTTTCCGGCCACCGGAATCTGAGCTATGTTTTTCATTATCGATGATGCTGCTTACAAAGGGGGTTGTGATGATTTTGATTTGAGCCAAGATTCTATGTTAATATCTTTGCTAATCTCTACATTTATTTATTAACAAAGGTGTTTTTTTTCTTATTTCTAATGAAAGAAAAACATAGAGCGGGTAAGGAATGATGTAATAGACGTTGTGAGAATGAGATACTACAGGAAAGAAAACCAGACACTTGAAGGAACTTTGGTGTTGACAGAGGCCAAGAAGTTGGAGGTGCAAATAAGAATGGAATTTAACGGTCAAGTACACTGGCAATCCACTTTCATATATCTTTATGATGTAGCGTCGTAGGCATTCTTCTTCATTTTTACTCAAATTAGATTTTATCAATTAAAGTTGTTAGGATTTCTATAACCTTGAATGGTATTTTTTTGAATGATTAGAAAAGCACCTCATATACTGGAGGAATGTATAAAGATGGTGCTGCCATAACCAAAGTGTGTGCAAAATGTATGTATATAGATTCATTAGTTTACAATAATGAAATATTTGCACCAGTTGTTTAAGTCTAATTTTTTGAAGTTCCTTTCATTGCCCTGCCATCACATAAGTAGTAGGACAAAGTATGTGTATTTAGTACTGCTATATGTTTGAATATTATTTTCCAAAGTTCCTTTCGGAGCCCTGCCATCACATAGTTGCTTTAGGTTGATCATAAGCGTAAAACGGATATATACTTTTAGGACAAAGATTGGTTCTTGAATTACTTCCTGTTTGTTGAATATGTGTCACCAATTTCATGTCAATGGGATCAAACTAGAATCTTTTCATTTTGTTTGTGATTATTAGATATGAGTTTCGTACGTAAACCAAAAATTGAATTTATTTATTTGTATGTATATCGGTTTATGATTATAGAAAACTACATGTATAGATGATTAGGCAAGGTATAAACATAGAGTAATTTATATATATATATATATATATATATATATATATATATATATATATATATATAACAAAAGTAATTGTTGGGATGTGAGAGTATATTACTGTACTTCGTTCTTATCAATCATATACTCATCCAATTACTTTTTGACATCAGGCATGTTTTCTCTTCCTTTGTTTGACACGTGTTTAAGTGGATTAGAAGACTTCTCTTTTTCTCAATTTAAGATAATAGAGGAGGCATTCCTCTCTCTCTCTCTCTCTCTCTCTCTCTCTCTCTCTCTCTCTCTCTCTCTCTTTCTCTATAGTTACAGAGATGTTTTATGGTCACAAATGGATCTCACTTTCTACAAAACCCAGTCGCCTGCTATAACTTGAATTTGAAGAACATTCACTCGAGTTTGATGTTATTATTCGAAACAATTTGCATCAATCCATTATATGAACCCTAATAATCTTTTTTTTTTGCCTTCCTAGGAGTAATTTGGAGTCAAAAGGTCACTACTTATGTGGTTGTTGGTCGTGTTTGGAGGGAGGAGGTACGGTGATCGTTTTGCACTGAGATCAAGACCGGTCCTAAGGATTTAGAAGCCCTGTTCAAGCTAAATAAATGGGTCCTATTTAAAAGGGTGCTGCTAATTAAACATCTATATACGCTGCGTATCTGCCAATACGCAGCGTATATAGAACTAATTAATAGCTCAGACATTCCATACGCTGCGTTTTAGGACATACGCTGCGTATGGAATGTTTTAATCAAAACATAATCATTTGTCAATCTGGATTAGGGTTTCGTAGGTATTATACGCTGCGTATTTGTATATACGCAGCGTATTCATAACCACAATAAATCCTTTTTCCTCTCTTCAACACTTATCATACCAATTCATAACCCGGTCTTCCGGTAGTCTTTTTCAGTCTTTGCTCCCAGCTCACTGTCAATGACGTAGACGTCAACACGCTACGTATTGTATTTTTTTTTTAATTTTAGTAATTATTGTTTTTAAGATAAAATTTTAAATAGAATAATAAATTACAAATTGTAAATAGAATAAATTATAAAATTGTAAATAGAATAATAAATTACAAATTGCAAAACCGCATTGTAGGTAGGTAGTCAACTCCTATTAAAACAAAAACGACATTGGTATTATTGATAACACATTATAAATTCCAAAATACATAAAAACAGTTGAAAGACACGTCGAAAACCAAACTAGTCTAAACAAACGCATCTTGACCTTTTAGAAAGTCCCAAACCGGAATAATATCAAAGTCTTTTCCGGTTGTTTGACGGTATGCTTGGAGTGCCTCGGCCATCACGTTTTCAGCCTGGTTTTTTACGGCTTCATTGTAGTGAGTGTGGAACGTTGATATTTTTCTGAGCATCTTGTACCACTTTAAGTTACACGCCAGGCTTTCTCGGTATGGGTCACGACCCATTAGAACGTGAAATCTTGCAGCAACATCAGGCCAAAAACTATTGTTGGTAGCTTGAGGGTGCCGCTGGAAGTAGTCGGGATAAGTCTCCCACCAAGCTTGAGCCAACCTAAGTTTTTCTTCCGCGTTCCATGACATATTTAAGATAAATTAAGAATATAGGATTGAATGAAAATGTGAAGAATATAGAAGGATTGGAGTGAGGAGCCATGCTTTCGTAGGAGACGAGTCATTTGCTGTGCTTGCAATCGCATAGCGTGTATTTCTATCAGCTATCCGAAATGGGATACCTTTACTAATGAAAAGTGTTTTCATCTTTTCAAGCCATGCTTTCGTAGGAGAAGTCGAGTCACAAGAATATGATAATATGAAATCCTTTTACACAAAAATATAATACACGGTTGAATAAAAAAATAAATTAAATTGGTTAGGATAAAACATGTCGAGTCACAAAAATTTAGACAAACATGTCGATCGAAAGGTAATTTTAGTTATCAACCTCCAAGGTCTATAAAACCGGGCTTGTGTCTGTTGGCTTGAACGTAATCATGGTATCTGTCTAGCTGTTCTTTATATAATTCAACCCATTGTGCAGCTTCTTCAGTTCGGTTACCGCGCCAATGCGGATCAACGTATGGCCATGGTACGTCCCCCTGTAATTCAATATTGAGGAAATGATTCCCGCCAGCGTGTAGTAGCAATATCACTCGAGGATTTGTTGTTGGACCAGAATCTAACGGGAAGAATGTATTGTTCATGGTTAGTGAAATGTTGTGGACAATACAATTGAAAGTTTTTGCAATTAGAAGCCCGGTTTCCGGCATAATCATCCAGCATTCCACCGGAGCCGGTCTAGTCCCATACCAATCAAGGCTATTGCGTAGCTCACCGTACTGATCTATGAAGTCTTCGGATTGCTGATCTCTGTTATATGCGTTACCGTTGTATAAAATGTGTGACCTTTGGACCCTTCTCTGAGTGAATAAGTGGATTGACCATCCCAATACGTTAGACAAAGCTTGTCATTAACCAATTTCGAAAGAAACATCATGTTGTTGTCCGTGACCCGTTCGGGATAATTACTAAAAAATGTTAACTATGAAAATTACAATAAGTTCCTAAAAATTACTATTTGTTTTTAATTTAAAAAAAAATAAATAAACCCATAAAATAACTATTTGTTTTTAATCAAACAAACACAAACACAAAATAAAAAAAATTCCCATACGCTGCGTATATTTAAATACGCAGCGTATATAAACATTCCATGTCAGGTCAGTCCAGAGAATGTCAGGTTTTCGATTAAAAGTCTCATACGCAGCGTATTCCTTAATACGCTGCGTATGGGGATGTACAAATAGACGCTTCGATTTAAAATAAAATTGCAAATAGAAAAAGTTTTAAATACGAAAAAAATAAGTTATAGCAATAAACATAAAAAATTATAGTTTTGAAATGACATTATAAGTATTTAACCGACAAACGTGCAGATCTCGTAGCATTTTTAATAACAAATTGATTGATCGAGTATTCATAGTTAATAATACATATAATTTTTTTTTAAAATAAGTCCCCATAGAATGATGGGCCATGTTCTGTCGCACCTCTCGCACATGCTTAGGGCTCCCACTGACTGAGATGTTGAGATCGGTTGCTTCGGTGGGGAGTAGGGTTCAGGAAGCTATTGCAGGTTTCGGCTGACCGGAAGCAACTATCGAGCCGGAAAGATGGAATACAAACCAAAGTTAGAAAAAAAGGAAGAAAAAAACTTGATAACAACGAATCTAAGATTGCTAGGTGGTCTCCAGTGGTGGTGAACTAAAAAGCAGGCTATGACGACGATTTGGTCTCTCTAAAACACAAAGCTTCTACCTCCGATGACACTGCCGAAGCACAAATCGGTTGAGGACGGCGGATCTGGGTTGCTCGCTGTCCAGCCACATGACACCGGTTATACTCTCTTTCTCTAAAACTTTTTTAAGATTCACATCTAATATCCTCTGAAGATCCAAAAACCCAAATCGATTCCGGATTTCATCCCGATAAACCCTCTTTTCTGATTTGATCCGCTATTTATCGTTTAGGGTTTGTAATTCATTCCATACATAATAGAAACCGAGAGATTCGTCTTACCATCTGCTTTAATCTTCATAGTTTTGATTTCTTATAGAGTGTGTTTTGTATAGATATAGATGGAAAGAGTGAGGGTCTGGGTATATTGGGTAATGAATATTTTTAGAATCATTATTTCTCGGAAGTGAAGAGTTCTTGAGCCCTACAACTCTTTTTTCTTTGTGAATTTTTGAACATTGTGATTTTTTTTCTCTTAGATTTAATTAATTAGAGTGGGGAGTATCTTCATATGTAGTTTTAGGTCCTGTTTGGTTCGGCCATATAGCATCTTAATGGAAACTTTGCTTACCGATGAAGACATTTCTTGCGATATGGAGTTCTTTGGTAGATACTGGAGTAAAACACAACATAAGAACTTAACATGTCATGTAGCTTTTCATATATAAACTAACCGTGTTTTTGTTCTCACATCAATGTGGGACAAGCTTAATGAAAAAAAATAAACTTTTTATTCTCACAACAATATGGGACAAGGTAATGATAAAAAAATTTTGGTGTTTTGTTCCCATACCAATATGGGACAAGCTACATGAAAGAAAAAAATAGATTTTTTTTATTCTCACACTCATTTGTTAGTGTTTTTATTTTATTTTATTGTACAGTCATTCTGATGTCCAAACAAACAGCACATAATAATTCAGCACCTTATTGATTCAGCATTTCTTTATCATACAAACAACTTATTCATTCAGCATCAAATGATTCAGCACGAACCAAACAGCCTCTTAGTAAATA